>JAODUO010000120.1:347500-377500 GCA_025642075.2 Ridgeia piscesae
TCAAACAATCAATCAATCAATCAATCAATCAATCAATGAACCAATTAATACCAAAATATTAAAGAACTTAAAACAATTGAATACAATGTATGTTCAATATTCACTCAGTGACTGGGAGGCCCGCAGGCAAGAGTTCAGGACATTTCCACTTTGTTTACGATTCAGTTCTGTTACAATGTTGTACAAATCTCGACAATGCAATAAGGTGTAAAACGCTATAGACATATTTTTAGATAACATAAAAAAGGATAACCACTCACTGTCCACAGCATAGATTCGCATATTAGTTGTGCCTCCGCATATATGGCCTCCCGAGCAATCAGGGCTGCAAATTTCATCTCCACACCGACACACCTTAGACACATACATATTCTGTTATAGTAAAGCACGTCTCATAAATACTCATGTGTACTCGCGCGTACTCGCACTTGTCAGTGATATCCATGCATCATACGAACATGCATCATACGTTTAGTTCTTATATAGCTTAGTATCCAATCCACTGGATTGGTCAAAGCGCTTTACACTTTACTTCCCTGACAGACTTATTCATTCAGGCACCATCTCAACTTCTTTGGGAAGCATCCGGCCATATGCTATAATTAATGCGCAAAGCCTGCCCGTACATATATATATATATATATATATATATATATATATATATATATATATATGCATAGTTCGATACGCGCATGAGAAGACAACACATACTGTTCTGTCCACACCCGCATATTTGTGTTTCCGTTTGCGACATTCTTCAATGCACGAGTCGCTATCGTATTGAGAACTCGAGCTGATCAAAACACCGAGTCTTGTGTTGCTATAACAGCCTTGGAATTTCAAAGACTTGCCACCTGAAATAAATATCATTAATGGTGAGGTTTGTACCTCGGTATCCAATCGGGACGATTGTTTAAAAAGCATAGTTTGAAATAAAACTGGCCATCTCTTAACGCATTTAGAAATGTGACAAGCATCCTCTAACCACGTTTGAATTAAAGTCTTCATTTTCGGAGATATGTGACATGCCACTCTGAAGCTTCAATATGCCTTACTTTTACAAAGAGGTTATGCTATGAGGTTGATTACACTAAACAAGAGTAGGTTGTACGCAGCACGGTAACATAAAAACAAGGTTATACTCTAACAAAATACCCGCCACTGCCTCATCACCCAAGCAGTAATTGTCAACAAGCAATAACACTAAATAGCACTTGCTTACGAATTTGATCTTTCAAACTGCTAACACCGTTTTTAGACCGTTTCTGGCGGGTAGCACATTTTCAAAATACATTGTAGGCCTACATAATAATAATAATTTTATTATTATATTAAGGACAACATGTATCTACGTACGTATGTCTGTATAAGTGAAAGCTTACAAATGATAAATGGGCAATCGTGAATACGGTATAGTTCGTTGAAATGTGCGGGATGGGAACTGCAATGCTTACTTCTGACCCAGCGCCAGTCAGTTTTTGTTCTCTTAGCCCCGATCCACACATTCACAGGATGCAAACTCCGCAAGACATCCTGAACATCGACACTATCCACGGTGACGAGGTTGCCGTCATGCGTGGCTTCACACGCTGCCTTTGCGTCGTTGTAGCTTTTTCTTGTCCTATATGAAGTTGGCGTGTAATATCACAAAACCCGAAGAACCGTAAAGCATTACTTGTGGGTGGGCGGAAGTTTGTAAGGCTGGTACTGTGCATGGACACCTCAAAAGCTTAAACAGATTGTTTCTAACCTTAGTGTTACCATGTAGGTCTAGTATCCATCTGTCACGGATATTACACTATCATTAGATGTTTAATTATAATAGATTATTATTCAAGTTAGTCAATAGTAATGACTATGTGTTGGTTTTCAGGCACGGGTATATGAATGTTGCAGTCACTTTTGCGATGAGACTGTTCTATCGCGAGGTGTGGCCATTTTAAAGGAATGTTGGTACAATGTTCGAAAATTTACTAACATACCTATTATTATAGATAATTAAAATAAAACTCCTGTAGGCATTATATATATATATATATATATATATATATATATATATATATATATATATAGGATGCACGATACTTCTAGCTAGCTGGTAGTCCGTCTTATAGACAACTAGTCCTGCGTATGTTTTTACTATTTAAAAGGACTGCTCTTATTAGTCCGAGCTCTAAAACTACTCGTCCCGGACGATCGGACCGGACTTATTTCGCATATATATATATATATATATATATATATATATATATGATAGATAGATAGATAGATAGATAGATAGATAGATAGATAGATAGATAGATAGTTGTATGGACACTTTACGACTTACTTGTAAATGGTGTACACTTTGCCACTGAGTTCGACTACCCCGTCGTTTTTTTCCATTGCTGAAATATGTAATATACTTCGAATTAGTAAGTTGTGATAACATTCGTAGAACGGATTCCAAATTGTCATACCCTAATCGCGGAGTACATATGTTATATATGCTGTGTTTTATGTCATTATTGCAAAGAACATTTCCGGGACTAGGATAATTGAAACAGCCATTTTCTCTCGGAGGGCTCCCCTCTATGAAGAGAAGATGGCGTTTTAAAAGCACGTTCTCTAAAATAATAATAATAATACACTTTATTTATACATTAAAATTCCAAAGTATAAACTATGTTCAGTAGTGTTGACAATATTAAAACATTATAAGAAATAAAGTTTAAAAAGTAAAACATATAAGTATGTAATAAATTAATGTTGTACGGAAACTGAACTAGAAAAAAGTATAATTAACCAGAGATGGCAGAATGAATAAATATATAATAATATACATAGAAGTTAATCATAAATACATGACTACAGCAATACAATAATTGTATAAGTTGTAGTTAATAATAAAAAAAAAATATATGTTAACTGTTAAAATGTTAAAATATAAAAGGGTGAAAAACTAGACATTAATTGCAATAGGCAATTAAATGTTATAGTTCCAAAGGGTGCATGCAATCCAGCGTGGTCGTAGTACCAAGTGGCAGGGTTTGTTCCAAGCCGGAGCGCCACTAGAACAATGTAATATATTCTGTGATCGTAAGACTGGTATGATTGCTAAAAGAAGTCTGTTCTGATCTTAATACCGGAGTGATCTCTAGATAGGAGGCCTATATTAGTAGTGTTAATAAGCGGTCTTGTTTTGCAAACGTGATATAATTCACGTCTGTTTCCTTTATCCAAGTACACATGTGCCGCTTCGAGGTACAGTTTTGTAATCATCATTATTATCATCATCATCATCATCATCATCATCATCTTCTTCATCATCATCATTGTGCAGTCATAGTGTCCCGTGATTGGGCGAAGGGATCAGCATGCTGCTTCCACATCTGCCTACCTTGCGCTATTCTCTGCCAGATGGTACCCTTCCAGTAATCGTCTAGTTCGTCTCACCACCGTCTCGCTGGCCTTCCTCTAGGTATTTTCCTTTCGTAGGTTTTCCAAGTGGAACGCAGTGTCCATCGGTTATCTCGTATCCTGCTGACGTGTCCTGTCCAGGTCCATTTCCGTCTTATGATTTGTTCAATCAAGTCTGTAACCTTTGACCTTTCTCTTACCCAGATGTTTGTTTTCTGTCCCAGTATGTGATGTTTAACATACTCCTTTCCATCTTTGTTTGTGCGGCTGCTAGCTTGTTCTTTGCTTGGCTGGTGAGTGTCCATGTTTCCGCGCCTTATGTCATTGCTGGAAATGCATTACTCTGAACGACAATTGCATTAAATAAATAAATAAAACCAAATTGTATTACTATTACATGGTGCTTGTGCACTGCATTGGTACTAACCTCGATTTCCCAGGCCCCTGTGAGGTGGCAGCACTTTTGAGCCCCTCTCCACTCTGCCAGTGCGGCTTAACCCCCAGAACAGGGAAGAGACGCTGATTGGCTCTCAAGCCAAATTTATATATATATATATATATATATATATATATATATACTGTGGTTTCATTGTTATGATATCTCATTGAACTAGTCAGTGTTTTTCAGAACAGTTACACCAAGCCGACCTTTCTATGATGGCACTGAGAATGGTCACTACCAGAAAGGTTGTCGTCTTCAGTGGATGTTTTATGTCCCAAATTGATATAGGACCGACATTAACGTAATTCCCCAATTCTCGCAATTCCCAATGTTGAGAGCCGGATCTTAACACTAAATAGGGCATACTAAAAGGCGGGCCACAATTGGCAGACCGCGCGGAAACGGCAGACCACATTCACAAAGATGCCACCGATCAGTACGCTCCATGTTTACGAGCTTTGTTGTTTGCGCGTAAATATTTGAGACTTTTATTATTGTGTTGTACTAACAATTCTAAATATAATACCGAATGGTATTACTTGTATTTATAAAATCCTAGAAATAAATTAAAATATTAGGCCTTACTAATTAACTCTACGAGTATTCGCTCAGTCAAAAACAGAAGTCCCACATAGTCATAGATGATAGACGGCAGCTGCATACTATCGGTTTATTTAAATCGTTTGCTGTAATGACTCGCCTAAGGGTACATGTGTTCATAGGGCACTAATTCCCGCTATTGAATACCGAAACGGTCACCTGGCAGGTGAGGAATTCTGAGGCTCCAGCCATCTTTTGATGTTCTTTGATCTACTGTGAAAGGGCATATATGTGGATTGATCTCGGATTGCACTGATAGCTGCATATTCGTTAGTGGTGAGTATTTCTTGTTATTGAGGGTTGTACTTCATTAAGATCATGGACTTTATATCTGATGCTAGCTGTCTTTTGATGTAACAACTCGCCAACGGTACATGTTTTCATAGGACATTATTCATTTGTTATTGGATGCCGGCATTTGGTGAGGACATCTGAATGTTGCTAGACAGTATTTCTTCACAAGTGTACGTTAATTGTAGGTCTAGTTATTACTACCATTGAGACTCATTAGTACTTATGCTACTTATTACAATCACACTCATTTATCACCCCCCCATCAAAAGTATAACACTGATATGACCTATAGGTATATTAATTTTTTTTAATTATAACATAAAATTAAAATAAAAAATAAATATATATAAAGTAAGGCATTTGGTGAGGACATCTGAATTCAATTTCAATTCAATTAAATAACTTAATTCCGGAACATTACATCCATATAAAAACTATGACTAATAACAATATAAATAAAGCATTTAATAACATAAAACATATTAATAAAAGTTTAATAAAATACAACATATTTAAATAAATTTAATAACATTAAAAATATGAATGTAGGCCATATACAGTCATATGCATGTTAAGATGTATTATATAAATGCTATACACACACACACACACACACACACACACACACACACACACACACACACACACACACACACACACACACACACACACACACACACACACACACACACACACACACACACACACACACACACACACACACACACACACACACACACACACACACACACACACACACACACACACACACACACACACACACACACACACACACACACACACACACACACACACACACACACACACACACACACACACACACACACACACACACACACACACACACACACACACACACACACACACACACACACACACACACACACACACACACACACACACACACACACACACACACACACACACACACACACACACACACACACACACACACACACACACACACACACACACACACACACACACACACACACACACACACACACACACACACACACACACACACACACACACACACACACACACACACACACACACACACACACACACACACACACACACACACACACACACACACACACACACACACACACACACACACACACACACACACACACACACACACACACACACACACACACACACACACACACACACACACACACACACACACACACACACAGACACACACACACACACACACACACACACACACACACACACACACACAAAATCATTGTTGAAGTGAAATAGTAATACTAAGAATACTTATTGTGTTGGTGAAAATAAAAACAAACAAACAACAAATCCAAGAATTGTTATTTCGCCTTTCAAACATTGTACATATATGCTAACTTGTAGTACTGTAGTTAAATTTGCTTATTACACGTATGTTATTATTGAAAGACATCTCAACATCACAAGAACACCGTAAAAACAGCAACTATAAGGCACCAACTAGAACAACGCACGTAAAGGGCCCCCCACGTAAACATGGAGCGTACCGATCGGTGGCATCTTTGTGAATGTGGTGAATCTGGTCTGCCGTTTCCGCGCGGTCTGCCAATTGTGGCCCGCCTTTTAGTATGCCCCCACTAAATATACTATGCCTGCCGTGAGTGGGTATTGAACCCGCCCGGCGGTCTGCCAGGCGGAGGTGCTAACCTCTACACTATCCGCGCCTCTGGGCTCATATGCATGTCCCCAGACTAGGTTAGGCGGCGCACAGGCACTACCCTCCGACTAACTGTGCCGTGGCCTAGCGAGTGATTCAGTCGGTATGCATGAGCCGGTCGCAGTGCGATTTAGCCGCCGCATAGTTGGTCTGCAGACCGCGGTCCTGAGAGTCAGTTTGAAAAGCTATTACCGCTTCGAAACAGGGATTCCCCACGAATTGTGCCGCATTGCGCACGCGCGCGGTGACGCACAGGGTCAAAGCGGCGGTTCATCGCAGGTCGTGGTCAGTGTTTGTTTACATTAAGCTTGGCACGGAAGTCAGCGAAGGTGGGAAGCGCGTAGAGAAAAAGTTAAGCGTAAGCCGACCTGTCGAGATGACGAAATAATATTTTTAATTGAGGGAATCGGCAACGAAAAAAGTATTTTGATGAGCAAGTTAAAAAATTCGGTAACAAAGAATAAAAAGGAAGTTTGGCGAGAGGCGAGCTCAACGCTGAAGTGAATTCGCTCGGGATGGCGCTAAGTCTAAGAACGGAGGACGACCTAAACAAAAGGGGAAAGATTTGAAATCTGCGGTCTTTGAACGCACTACGTGATCAGGGAAAAGTGGTAGGCAGACCACCAAGCACACCTCCACTGTATGCTGATATCATAATGGATACAATTGGTGAAGGAACCGATATGGCGATGTGACAACGGAATTGATGGTGAGTATTCACATCTCGTCAAACGAATGATTACTGTCTGTGGTGTGTGTTGTACTTTCAAGTGTCACCGTATTATGTACAATTCCTTATTTACTACAGTGTCTTCTCTGCTAAAAAAGTAATAGAAATTAAACAAATGAAATAAAATCCCAAACAGTGTTTTTTATTTAAATTTAATTATTTTATTTTGTGATATATTTATGCTTGTGATATATTACAACAAAATTAAGTGGCCCTAAAGCGAGGATTGACTGTTTTCAGACTTGTTGATAGCATAAATTATAACACAAAATAAATTTATATTAAAACATATACTAGTATATGTAATTATTGTTGGAGTACAATTATTACAACTATAATTCTCATTTCGATAAAAATGAACCAAATGCATTAATGGAACATATCATGACACTTTATTTATAATAGTTCAACATCCATTAGTAAATCAAACATATGCCTATATTCAAATTTATATAATGATTTGAGTGCTACAAACAGTTGTATTGTGAAAACAAACTCTTATGCAGAACTGTTATACAGAAATAATTATTATGTACAGTAATATGCAACTCATACACGATTCAATGAAAATAACCTATTAACACAATGTAAATATGTCATATTTGCATAACTTAATAATGTTCATGTTTAAGTGCAAGGCACAGACAGCTTCATGCTGGACACAGGTGATGGGCAGGCTATGGAGCCAGTGGAGAGAGAGAGAGAGAGGTAAAAGGCAAACAATTAATTGAGATATAAATTAGAAGAAAGAGCTTAGAAAGATTGAGGGTTGATCAAGACTAATAATTGAAACAGATAAGAGAGAGAGAGAGAGAGAGAGAGAGCCATCATAAAAATAGCAGAGTGGGGGACTCAAGTTACAGGCAGTCACCATAAAGTGACAGGCATCCATGACCAGGGCAATTATACTACAATAGCAATACACAAGAGCATGGTCAGCCCTAGAGTTGGTGGTGGACCAAGTTGGTGACTGGTAGAGTTACATAATAGGACAGAGGTCAATATCCACACTTTGTCACATCTACAATGATCTGTCACCTTCTAAATTCTAAACAATAATCATACTTACACATCACATACAAACACACACACACACACACACACACACACACACACACACACACACACACACACACACACACACCCCACACACACCACACAAAAAACCCCCACACATGTTGGTATGTGGGAGTGTACATACATTTTTAATCTAGTGAACATCTTGTATATTATGTGAGTAAATAGCATGTTGGGTAAGACTGAACCATGGCGACATACAGGTATAGTGACTCTATTCTTCAGTTACAGAAAACATGATTGGCTATGTCAATAATAAAGTACACGTACTAATTCAAATAAGTTACTAAAGGAACATGTTTTGGCATTCCAGATGTATCATCATCTGTGATGCCTGCACCACTGCCAGAACCTCCACCACAGCCTGAGCCAGGTGCCAGCTGGTTTATGCAAGTGGAGCCACTAAAGCAGCAGTTAACTGCTACTTTGGCAGCTATGTTGACACAGTGGGCATCTGTGTATGACCATTCCTGTTGATTCCGCGTGTTGAGGATCGTTGAGAGAATATATATTCACTGTCCCCAAGAAACACACCAGTCAATGATTTTCGTGGCGACTCGAATGCTGCAAACAGCTGCGATTCCCTCAGGATTCTGGAATCTTGCGCTGAACCCGGCCACTTGGCAAATGGCAGTGCAGTTCATAATCCTCATGTCAGCATCACATATCAACTGCAACAGAGACAGATGACACTCATTTAATGTGCATGTTTTTATACATTAGTCAATGTATTTTTTAATACTTTATATTGTGTAGTTATTACTAGTTTGTGCATGAAACAAAACCGTGTCTTAAATTTTATTTAGAAGTGGTCATTAGCACAGGGGTGAAATAAAATTATTTCTTTTGTAACTGATGCATTTCAAACAGCACTTTATTGTTAAATTTAAATGACACAGTAAAATAGTACCTGAATGTTTTTGCATTTAAACACATTTATAGCATTAAACATGCAAATACCAAAAAGTGAACATAGGTAAAAAGATCCAAGTATCCCACATAATTCCCTTGATCTGTCATAATAAAAACACCCTTTCCATTCAAGCAATAAACACCTAGCATGCAGGAATCTCTATTATATACTATACTGTCCTCAAAGTGTAGCCATGTGTTATCTATCAGCTGCAAGGAGCACTTGAACAAACAATAGTAGGAGGGGGTGTGGGCAGGTGTCTGGTGTTACTAATTGGAATTAAGTGGCCAGTGCAAATAAGGCTGCTACTTTAATCAGAGGAAACATCAGTGACTGGCACAAGAGGCAAAATTAACTGTTTCACAATGTACAGTGTATAGGTGTTTCACATAAGTGAATAATAATTATTATTCAAGGACCCTGTATATATGGTCAAATCAATACATCATCATATTTGTGTCATTATTACATGATATATTCCTATATAGCTACAGTTGGTATGCTGTCAAATGTCAACAATGTAGGCAAGTAATGCTGTTTGAGAAACTCCTACCTCCCCTCAGACTATACAGAGCAAATATGTGTTAGCAGTCTTATTAGCAACAAAACAAAGCTGCTCACAGGTGACAACTAGACAATTTACCCTGCTTTCATTGGTATGACCTCAGTGATAATGGTTTTCTTTCTTACTAGAAAATGTGGTCAATTTTCAAATGATCTAGTGAAAATGTTGACTGAAGAAAAGCGAATGAAATCTAACTCTTCATTTAATAATAACCGTACTCAAATAAAAGTACTTGAAATATTATTTGAAAAAAAATCAAATAATTTAGGGAAGAATTTAAATACAAATTTATACAACCAATTAATTTTAAGTAGTGTCAAATACAATTACAAATAGTTAATACAATTTATTTATATTTCAATTATGAAGTTGTATTTAAATCTATGTTTGATCATGTATTCGTATACTTTTACAATGGTTGCTTTGGTACACACATGCACACGCAAAACACACAGATTCATTCCAAGTATTTCAAGAAATAGTTCAGTAAATAGGTAATTACCTAGTATGTTACAACAGAGTCACATTGCATAAAGGTTTTGGGAAATTTAAACTATTTGATAAATCACACGTTACCTGGACGTTTATCGAGTGAAAATTCTTCCTGTTGACATATTCGTGCTCGTGCGGACGTGGGTCCCGTCAATGCATGCCACCGCGGTGGGGAATCCTGCTAGCCGGAGGAACTTCGCCTTGTGCCGGTCGGCTTGTTGTTGCGTCGGTAGCTGTATCTACTCATGCATCCGAGCGACCAAAGCGTTGGTCACACGGTAGATGGTTCGGGATGCGGTTGACTGGTCGATGCCGATGATCTCAGCCACCAAGTTCTAGAAACAAACTTGCATACATCCGCAAAGCCACTACAACTTGCAGAGTAGCCGGCAAGGGGCCTTGTCGCGTGTCGGGGTACTCTAAGTCGTCTCGCAGTTCATCTACGATTGTAAGGATATCGTGTCGGCGAAATCTAAACTTGTCGTATAACTCCACGTCGTCGTACATATCCAGTGGATTCCTCCTATCCCGGAATACCCGATTTCGCTTCAAATTCCTCCTGTGTTTACTTCTCCAAACTACCACGGCCGCCATTTTTCACCACCGCCTAAGAGTTACACCTCCTAGCTAGCGAGCCTAGAGATAGGCGGTCGAAGCGCGGGCAACAGCCTAAAATCGAGCCTATGCGGTGCTCATGCATACCGGATTAGCGAACTTGCGACCTCGCAACCGAGTTATACCCAGTTTCACGAGTTAGTCCCTGGCCATGCATACGGCCCCTGCAGCCGTAGTGCGTTCAAAGACCGCAGATTTCAAATCTTTCCCCTTTTGTTTAGGTCGTCCTCCGTTCTTAGCGCCATCCCGAGCGAATTCACTTTAGTTTACCGGTGAGTTCGCCTCTCGCCAAACTTCCTTTTTTATTGTTTGTTACCGAATTTTGTAACTTGCTCATCAAAATACTTTTTTCGTTGCCGATTCTCTCAATTAAAAATATTTTTTCGTCATCTCGACAGGTCGGCTTACGCTTAACTTTTTTCGCTACGCGCTTCCCACCTTCGCCGACTTCCGTGCCAAGCTTAATGTAAACAAACACTGACCACGTCCTGCGATGAACCGCCGCTTTGACCAATCACTCGCTAGGCCACGGCACAGTTAGTCAGAGGGTAGTGCCTGTGCCCGCCTAACCTAGTCTGGGGACATGCCTGGAGCGATAACCTAGTCTCGCTTAACCGAGTGTTGGTCGGCTGCGTAACTACGCCGAGAAGACAGTCTGGTGACTTCGCCGGCTTTTGAATATTATCCGTGTGAGGCTATACAATGCTGCCACCTCAAGGATACTGGTTAATCCTGCCGTAATTC
Organism: Ridgeia piscesae; assembly: GCA_025642075.2. Taxonomy (NCBI): domain Eukaryota; kingdom Metazoa; phylum Annelida; class Polychaeta; order Sabellida; family Siboglinidae; genus Ridgeia; species Ridgeia piscesae. The sequence continues at coordinate 359,089 of JAODUO010000120.1, forward strand.
CTATTTTATAAACAACTGCACATTTGTATTTTTGTTTAGTTTTGTGTTAATATAGGTTCAATGTTGAATGGTTTTTCATAGGATATCATTATCTTGTAAAAGTATATCGTTAATTTAATGTTCTTTTCATAGTTGGCCTGAGAGCCAATCAGCGTCTCTACCCTAATCTGGGGTAGGCCGCCCTGGCGGTAACAACGGCAGACCATTAATTCCTCAGGCAGAGTTGAGGGGCTGAAAAGTACTGCCACCTCACGAAGCCTAGGTAATCGAGGCTAGCGATAACCACTGGACGGAATACCATTTGATTACGCAAGCACACGTACCTGTAGATCTCATTTCATCCACCACTGTTGTTTTCATTCCGTTTTTTGTGCTCTTTATGATCACGTGGTACATCGTGCCAGGCAGAAGTCCGTTGATGTGGACAGGAGGTTGCGCTGCACCGTCTCCAGTATAGCGTAACTTGTCATTCAGAATGATGGTGAACTCGCTCAGTCCAGATACCGTGGCGTCGTCCCAACTTATACTGATGCTGTCTGTCGACGACTTTACCACGAAGTCTGCCATCGCGCCGAGCTGAATACCAAGCAATCAATAAACCAATCAATCAATCAATAAACCAATCAATCGATTAATTCCAACACTCCGCTACACTACAATTGATGACAAATTATTAAACAATGCACACGTGTGCTAATCAAATGTGAAAGTAATAAAGTTTATAACTGAATCCGATACAAATTCGATTTCACCATTGTGTCGATATTTAACTAGGATATGTGTTAAAGTCAACATGTACCATTATATGCATGCAATGCGATGATTCCTTTATTTCACCACACCGCGTATTATGACAAACAAGACATGGCATTGGTGAGGTTGGCGATACTGTCCACATAGGCTATATCTCCAATGAAGACGAACGCACGAAGTAGCCTAAACAATCTAAGTCCTACAGCTTGGAACTTGGTGCCGAAACAATCATGCCTAGAAAACCAAAGAAATTACGATTAATTTCATGAGAAATACTACATCCCGTGTAACAGTGAAGTGTAGGGAATAAAATTGCAAATGTATATTTTCAACTATCTTATCTGATCTATTTATGGATCGCTTGCACGATTTTAGATCAAGGCGATGATAATACAAAGACATAATATAATATATTCTCGAAAAATTGCAATTTTCAAGAATACACATGTTTTTTTCCATTTAAAGTGTCATTTCAGGACTTTAGCCATTGTCAACAATGTTGTCTACATAATAATAATAATAATAATTATTATTATTATTTTATTTTGACACCATCAAATCCGGGACGGCTGTCCCGTTCACATGTAAATTTGCGTATACTGATTAAAATAATGGTGACAGTAATAATGATAATAATATAAAGTAATGAGACACTATGATAAAAAACCGTGTAAAATTGGCTATGTATAAATTATATAATTCTTTAAAAAATGAATATTAAACATAGACATTACAGACAAAACATTAGAACCCGCTATACTGCACTGATAGTAATAAAAATAAATAAGATAAATAATATATGTATACATCGTAATAATAAATTAGCTAAAATATAATGTTCGTTGTGTGAAACTAGTTATGTGGAAAATAAAAGTGTCTTTAATTGCTTCTTGAATTGTGTAATGTTGCTGTTGTCACGTATGTTCCTTGGAAGTTTGTTCCACAGAGTGGGTCCTGCACAGGCAAATGCACGGCGGCCGAAACGTTCCAGGTTGACTCTGGGCACCTCTAGCAGTAACCCGCCTGCAGAGCGCAGCGAAAGGGGAGGTGTGTGGCGGCGTAGCAGTGCCGCAAGATACTCCGGCGTGCCATTGTATATGGCCCTGTGCACAAGTACAAGTAGTTTAAAATCGATTCGCTTTCTGACAGGCAACCAGTGTAACTGCCGCAGTATTGTTGTCATGGACTGCCGGTCGCCCCGCCGAATTTGCCTGACAATTCGTGCCGCAGACCGCTGGACCATTTCCAGACGGTGCATGTGACGATCACTTATGCCGTATAATATTGCGTTGCCGTAGTCGAGTCGCGAAGTTACGAGTCCGTGTATGAGACTCTTACATACAGTGGTACTGATGGAGTCTCGTATATTGGCGATTCGTGACAGATGGTAGTAGGCGGAGCGACACACGTTGGCCACTTGTGACGTCATTGTTAGGTTTGCGTCGACGTTGAATCCTAGATCCCGTATAACGGGGGAAGTTTCGACGAGCTGGCCACATATGTTGACGCGGGTTAACGAGGTTGGTGTACGCAGGCTTGATGAATGGATGACAATGGCTTGTGACTTGTTGTTATTCATCACGAGTCCGTTATCACAGAGCCATGCTTTCGCGTCTTGTACGCAGGCTTCCATACGCGCGAGGGCTTGTGTGTGGTCGGTTGGTGGGAAAGTGATGTACAGTTGGGTGTCGTCTGCGTATAGGTGGTGGCGAATATTGTGCTTTTGTAAAAGTGTCGTCAGTGGTGCGATGTACGCGTTGAACAGTAGCGGTCCAAGGACTGTCCCTTGTGGCACTCCTGTAGTTATGATGTCTGATTCCGACACGCCACTCTTTACTCGTACGACATATGTCCGATCACACAAGTAAGATGTCAGCCAGGCGAGGACGTCCCCAGATAACCCGTATCCAGACAACCGTCGCAGCAGTATTGTATGGTCGATGGTGTCGAAGGCCGCACTTAGATCGAGTAGCACGAGGAGCACACTCTGGCGATTGTCAATCGAATGGGCGATGTCGTTGTGTATCCGCACGAGTGCGGTTTCCGCACTATGGTGCGCACGGTACGCACTTTGATAAATCCCATAAATACCGTTCTCTTCCATGAAATGTTGTACCTGTTGTGCAACGAAACGCTCAGTCGTCTTCGCCACAAACGTGATGTTAGATATTGGGCGGTAATTTGTGAGCGCGTTGGCGTCAGACCCTCCCTTCTTCAAAATTGGTACAACGACAGCGTGTTTCATGGGTGCGGGAAATACGGTTGTGGCTAGCGAGGCGTTGATGATCCGGTCCAGTAGAGGAGAAAGAGCGTCGATGTGTTGTTTGACAATTGATGTCGGCAGTGGGTCTAGTTCACACGATTTTGTGCCAGATGCCAGTACTATTTTTTTCACATCCGAAGGTGACGCATGCTCGAACACGTCGAAGTGCGCACCCACAACTGTACATACTATAGTTTCATACACCCGTCACAGCTCGTATATTATTAGTACAGTAGGTTTTATAGGCACACGTGTCTTAACTGACAGATTTTAGACAGAGTGACGAAAGGTTGGCAGGTTAGATGAGTTGACTGGGGGAGAAGTGAAACAGCTTGGGACAATAGGGCGTGTAAGTCTCGCGCGCGAAAACGAGGCTGGGGCATTTGGGGGCAGTCTCCATGTTAACATATAGGACTTTGTTTTTGTTTGTAATAATCGAACTGTTCCCAAATAGCGTGTTTCAGTTATATTGTCCGAAGGATTATTACAAGCAGAAGCAATGGAACACTTTGCCGGTGACAATGATCACGGAAATCATGAATTTTAATCGATTATTATGGTAGTTGTCATGGCATTAGCGTCAAATACTTGTGTTTGGCGATCTTGACTAATAATGAAGAGTGCCATTTTCCGCGCAGTATAACCTGTTTGGGGCAAACGTATAACATAATCATAATGTGCATTTAGACAACTTGTCAGATATAAGTGCTTATCGAAACCACAACGTACAGCAATGTAAAATGCAAATCCCGTAAAAGCACATACGGCCTAAAATCGTGTTTATTATCTGCACTACGTAAATCGCTATAGGCCGCCTATGTCTATGATAGTGTGGTAAACTCAATATTAAATCGGACATTTAAGATAAGAAAGGTATAACACAAGATATCTAAGACCTGAATTTCTTAGTATTCATCAGTCTGACATTACAACTGTCATCCATCATTAGAATAGTATTCTTGTCCAGTCCCCAATCAGCTCCAGTCACGCGGAGTCTAGTCATGTATCGTGACCCACTTACAGGCCCTATGCCCCACTTTGACTCTTTGTTAATACAAAACGCTCTGCTCTTGCTCCACCACTTCCAGTGTTGCCAAGCTTAAAGTCGGCGGTTTTCCATTCAATTCAATTTATTTCAAAACACACAACATTAAAAAGCAAGCAATACAAAATTCCCGCGGAATTGGGCTAGTGTTAGACCTGTTCCGCAGGGGGGAAATGGCAGTTGCTGGTTGCGGTTTTTTGGGCTTCTTTTTATGTACATGCCGATATTTTTGGGCTAGTCTAGAAAGTGGTGGTTTTACGTCATGTGTTACATTAAGAACAGTCTTATTCTACGTCTCATAATAAATACTGTGAACTACCAATTCATAGCCTCCCAATGTCTTTGAATACAAACACACACATTGCCAACTCCAGCCTGGGCCACCCAGTTGTCCATAAATAAGGGTAATAATCAGTCTCGCGCGCCAGGGGTCGCTGCTGCTGATTACGTAAATACCAGCTCTTCTCTTCATAGCGCTACGTGTAACTAGCCCAACGACCATTAGCAGGAGGTTTCATACTGTCGCTGCTATTGCTGCCATTCAGCATTGCCGCTGTAGAGCGGGTCTTCTCGACAATGAATATCGTCAAGACGAAGCTGCGGAATAGGATGCAGCAGGACTCCCTCGAGAAGATCCTCCACGTGCGAGCATATATGTCGCGCCACAAGATCTGCTGCAACAAGTTTGTGCCAGACAAGACAATGCTCAGCCTTTTCACGGCCGAAATGTACCGCCAGGAGGACGACGATTCCATGCTGGACATCTAGGACACCTGCCCTAGACCTAGTCTACACCGAGTGTTGTGCTGCGCTGTGACAACACGTGCGCGCGATCCTGTGCACACGTGATTAAAATTTCAGTTTTGATACTTTTAATGGGTTTGTTTTGATTGAATTTGTGATTGCGTGCGTGCGTGCCTGCTTGCCTGTGTGTGCCATGTGCATATACGCGTGTAGCCAGTTTAGGGCATATATATGTGATTAAGTAGAGGGCCATTTATGTGGTGAATTTTGTGACGTTATGATGTACACCAGGTCTATTTATAAACAAGCATTTATAGTTCACAGTAGGTGGCGCTCAACTGCAAGGAATGATGGAAACATCCACTCATCATTAGGTAAATACTTTGTGCGTGACGTACTTGAAATGCATTTCCCTCTTTATCGGTAGGAGTGTGTCATTGACAACATTTAAAATGGACCAGGAAGTAGTTGACACAAATAAACAATTATATAAGGAACATGACTTCATCTGTGTAAAGGTTTAGAATTGTAGTAAAGGTATAACATTATAATATAGTGGCAAAGGCACTATCAGCGACGATTTAGTTTACCTTCAGCAAAACGAGGGCGATCGTCATTCCCCACAGCCAATTCATGACGAGTTCGATCACCGGCGAATGTACTCAGCCTTAACCATGTAGGTCAATTCCAACAACTTGTCTGTAGAGTCGACTTAATCATCAACTGAAATAACGAACCGTGCCTTCTTAGCAGACGTATCCACTTACTACATTACAGTAACTGTTTACTGTCTAACTAATCCAACTGGAATACAGTCAACCTCCGGTTATGCTACACAGATTGAGACTATGGTTGCAGAAGCGAAGTCACTGAAACCGCAGCACTGACGGCTGAGTACACGTCTACGTCAGTGCGTGGTCGCCCGCGCGTGTCGTTTATGATTACGCGGCGATCCCTGGCGACATTTCATTCAAAGACGGCCCTCTTTTGATAGCGAAAGCTATAATGGGCACACCCAGCTCGTTCGTGATTGGCAACAGAAGCACGGAGCCTCTCGTTATCAGGGCATTTCAGCGTAGCATATTTTGTCTTGTGTCGAATTATCACGGGGAGACTTGGACATTATGCGCGGTGGGGTTCCGTGCAGGTATATCTTACCTGCTGATAATAGCGAACTAGTATAATTCTTTTTATAAATTAATGTATCGCATGTAGCAGTTTTGGAGCAGCAAAGCTAATCCGACTGTAGAGTTTTGGTCGTGTAGTCCAGAGACAGTTACGATAAAGTAGACGCAACATACAACTCTTGACGCAATTTTGATTATAAATTATTCTCGTCATGACGTTTGAATCTAGGAAGGTCGCACGCCGCTCTGTGCATATGATTGTTCAACCTGCATATTTGCAAACGAATATGAAGCATTCCTTCTGGGGTGTAGCAAGGAGAGTGTCACTGCTAACCGGTTCACAATCTGTCAAGGAACATATCATCGTTTGGTGATATTACTGCAAGCCTATTTCTCCAACTAAGTGGATGGATGACTCCAGAGCGGTTAACGTCGAGGATATTTGTGCATTATATATAATTATCTGATTATCGACAGTGGAAACAGTTCTTCACTGGCAACTTAACGGGAAACCAAAGGGTATTCTTTGCGGTTGTATAATCCTATGCGAGTTGATAATTCAAGTGGCGACATCTGGTGGATTAGACCAGTAGTAATCACAATAGTACCCTAGCGGCATCCGTAGTAACCAGCCTGAGACAATAAATCCATTTCAAACCAGTTTTCGACCCATTCGCCACCTTGAGTTCGAGAAGCAGCATCGCGTTGTTCATTGCAGAGTTCAGTTTAATTTATTCGTTTTTGCAAATTTATAGTGTTGTTTGGTGTTGGGAAATGTTGTATCCCACCCACCTCCCTGTTCCACACTGTATGCATTATAGTTTCTTGACACTTTTCCCTGTCTAGGTGCACGAGGTTTAGCCTAATTTTGTTTTCCTCTTATGGTGTACTAAGGGTTTTTAGTGCGGTAAATTAACGTAGGCTGTATTGCGTGTTGACCCTCAACAATTTGGTGTCAATCGTAAATAATGTGTAAAAATAGTGTTGGTGTTGGTTGTACATACTTATGTATAATGTATGTAGGTGTTGATTTCCAATGCCTATGGAGCCGGCATGTTTCCTGAGACTACTGATGTAACTGTTGTTGTTTATAATAATGTGTACATATTAAACTTAAAAGTCATCCAGTTGGCCAATTTCAATCAAACTTGGTCTTGCATTATTGCTTTACATAGGAGGGTGTATGTGACAGCAGTTGCATACATATACGTATACGTATACGTATACGTATACGTATACGTATACGTATACGTATACGTATACGTATACGTATACGTATACGTATACATATACATATACATATATATATATATATATATATATATATATATATATATATATATATATATATATATATATTACCTTTATTACAAAACGATGTTCCCCTCCTTGTAGGGTACGGCAACGTTAGTTGACAAATACTTTCCACACGTTTTAGTGTCTACAACAAACTGTATGTCAAACATGCATGGTCTGCTCGGATACTCTATAATTATGTTGAACATAACAATGGTCACATCGGCTGTAGTTTTCTGAGAAACACGGAAGGCTTAACTAACCCTCTCTTCTCTCTCTGTTGTCCATCGTGTCCGATGATGACCATAGAGTAGGGTTTCGTCCTTGTGGTTTGCTTGTCGGTAGGAGATTATTTTGATATTTGATATATTTTCTTCAATATGGCTCTTTCTCTGCGAATGGCCAGCATCCACTGTTGTCGATCTTGCGGAATTAATTCTCCCAGGTGTCTACGGCGATGTGTGTAGCCTGCAAATACATTTTGACGACACCTTTGTATCGCAGCCGTTGTCCACCATGAAGACGTTTCCCTCTGGCTAATTGCTCATAGAACACAGCCATTGGGAGTCTGCTGTCGTTAATACGGGTGAACACCCACAACACACGACCATCATACCCAAGTCGCTAATGTGTAGAGCTTCAGCTAACAGCTTCCAGTAACTCAAACCTGCCATCGATCGTGGCTTTCACCCATCGCCATGGCATAGGACTTGCCCTACATCGTCGCTCTCGCTCATGTTTTATGTGCTGAGGGTGTCGCGCATCAGCATCAAAGCCCTCTCGATCATGTAGACCTTAATCCATTGAAGCACTATGTGCAACGACTGGAAGTCTAGCTGCATGGTTGGCCCGCAGTGGAGAGAAGTTGCCTTCAAGCCTCAGTCCGAATACCACCGTTGGTCAACATTTAACAAGATTTAACAAGATTGCCACCTAGAGATTCAACTCTAGATGGCAGGTGGACTAGGAAGCCATTTGGCTTATCGAGAGTCCAACCTATCTATCTAAGTATACCCCGCCCGTCTTAGGTATATGTCGATTTTATTTTTAAATGTATTAACACTACTAGCACCTACACAATCAGCTGATAATCTGTTCCATTCGTTTACTGTTCTTTGTGAAAATGAAAATTTTCTAATATCTAGTCTACACTGCTTCTTTGCTAATGTAACTCCATGTCCTCTAGTCCTCCTCTCTTCCTTGATTGTGAAAAAAATATTTCTGTCCATATTTTCATATCCATTCAATATTTTAAACACCTCAATCTGATTTCCTCTCAATCTTCTGGTTTCTAGTGTTGTTAAACCACATTCTTTTAGACGCATTTCATAACTAATATCCCTGAGTTTTGGTATAATTTTGGTTGCTCTCCTTTGTACTCTTTCTAGCATATCAATATCCTTCTTGCGATATGGCCTCCATGCTTGTATACAATATTCTAAGTGAGGCCTAAATATTGTTTTATACAGCGGTATTATTAGTTCTTTTTCTTTGTACACTATATTTCGCCTAATTAATCCAAGAATTTGGTTTCCCTTCGCTGCTGCAATTCCACACTGCTCTGATACCTTCATGTCAGCACTAATAGTTAACCCTAAGTCCTTTTCCTTTAAGGTAGTATTTAGTACAGTACCACCCATTGTATATTGTGCATCTTCATTCCCATGTCCTGTGTGAAGGCACTTACACTTTCCAAAATTAAACAGCATTTGCCACTTCTCAGACCATTCTATCAACTTATTAAGATCATCTTGTAAATGCTGTCTATCTGCATCACTTTTAATTTTCCTAAACACTTTTGTGTCGTCCGCAAACTTCAACACCTTGCTTGTTATGTCATCATCCAAATCATTGATATATATTAAGAATAAAATAGGTCCCAGTACTGATCCCTGCGGTACTTCACTCAAAACCGATTTCCAGTTTGAAACCTCCCCATCAACTACTACTCTTTGTCTTCTATCAATAAGCAATTTTTCTATCCAGTTGATCATTCCATTTCCTATGCCATGGGCCTTTAGTTTAAGTAGTAGTCTTTGGTGTGGCACTTTGTCAAAGGCTTTTTTAAATCTAAGTAGATTATATCTACTGGTGATCCCACATGTACCCACTTTGTGACATCTTCCAAAAAACATAACATATTTGTTAAGCATGACCTCGCTTTTAAAAACCCATGTTGAGATGGGTTTATCAATTTGTTTTTTACAAGTAAATCAACCAGGTGATCTTTAATTAGTCTTTCTAATAGTTCGCAAATCACCGATGTTAAACTCACTGGTCTATAGTTCTCTGACTTGTTTCTCGAACCTTTTTTAAATAATGGTATAATGTTTGCTTCTTTCCATTCTAACGGAACTATTCCCTCCTCTAATGACAAATTGAACACTGTTGCAAGCGGTATGCTGATTTGTTCTACAATTTCCAATAGTAATTTGGGAGGAATCCCAGTCCACTCCAGGTGATTTATTATCCTTCATATCTCTTATTTTCATAGCTACCATTGCTGGGGTTACAATTAGTTGTCCTAAATAGTCAAACTCTCTCCCTTCGAACTTAGTCTCAAGTACTGGTAATATACTAATATCTTCCCTGGTAAACACCGAGCTAAAGTACTCATTTAGGTTTTCTGCCATTAAGAATCCCTCTGTTATTATGTTTCCATCACTACCTTCTAGAGGACCGACCTTATCCTGAACTTTCTGTTTACTTCGAACATACGCATAAAAACTCTTACTGTCATGTTTTATATTAAAAGCTATTTTTTGTTCGTAGCTTCTCTTTGAATTCCTAATTTCAGCTGTAGCTTGATTAAGTGCTTCTTTATAAATGCTAGTCTTCTTCACTTCCGGTATGTCTATATGTCTTCCACATCATTTGCTTGTACTTGGTTTTTCTAATGGCTTCCTTCGATAAGTGTTTCTTCTTTGACCGTTTCCCCTGTTTTTTCAAGGGGACAAATTTGTCAACGACGCAATCAATTTCACTCTTTAAAATATTCCAGCATTCTGTTGCTGTCTTATTCTTCAGTGTGTTATTCCAGTCTATCTTTGATAAATATTCCCTCATGTCCTTATATCTTCCTTTGTGAAAAAATGTCTTGTACCTTATTTTTCTTTTCCGTTCTCCCTTTACTTTGATGATAAAATGTATCTGGTTGTGATCACTACACCCCAGTGGCTCACTTATCTTGACATTATCAACAAATTCCTTCTGTGAGCTCAATACTATGTCTAACATGTTCTCGCCCCTGGTTGCTTCTAACACATGTTGAGAAAGGAAACTATCTTGTACTAAATTTAAAAACTCTTGATCCTCTCTCCCGGTACTCTGTAGAGATGTCCACTGTATATGCCCATGGTTAAAATCCCCCATAATAATACAGTCCCGTTTACTCACTTCTTTGATAGCGTTATGTATTTTTTCATTCTCTTCTATGCTTATGTTTGGACTGCGATACACTAACCCAACAGTTAATGTTGAGTTTCCTGTAACTATGTTACACCAGACAGCTTCTTCACATTCTGCTTCTTTTTCTAGTTTTATTTCATAAGTCTGGATGGATTCTTTAATATATAAAATAACTCCGCCTCCCCTTCTTCCTAATCTATCTTTCCTAAACATTACATATCCTGTCATTCCTAATTCGGCTTCTGATATATTGGGGGTGGCCCAAGATTCAGTTATACCTATTACGTGAGGGTCAATATCTACTACCATAATGTTTAGTTCATTTCTTTTGTTTACTATGCTCCTTGCATTTAAACAAACACATTTATAACCAAATTCCGTAGGGCTTTCCAGGCTGCTCTTTGCTGATTTCTTTTTGCTATCTTTATCTATGCCTCTAATATTTGGCTTCTCTGTGTATCCCCCCTGCGAAACTAGTTTAAAAAGTTGCAACCTGTTCCATTGTCCATCGATCGAAGCAGGTTCTCGGAGAACACTGCTGCGCCCTTTCCGCTTAAATGGAGGCCATCTGTCATATATCTACAAATCCAACTCCTTCTTCTTCACACATCTGCTCTAGTAATGCATTAATTGCCATCCTCTTGCAGTTTCTAAATGTTGTTCCCCTTTCTCCTCATCACTGGCAAGATTCCTGAGAGTATGATCTGTTCAACTCTCGTCTTCTTCAGTGTCTCTACCAACTCTCTGTATCTCTTTACTATCCTGGTTGTTCCATCCCTGTCTGCATTTATCGTCCCTACATGTACTAATTTAGACCCCCTTGGCCATGCCCCAATACGTTCTCTACCCGTTCAGTCACATGCTCTATCCTAGCCCCCGGAAGACAAACAACAACGTCTTCTCCTTTGCTTAATGTCCTGTCTGTCTTTCGCAAAATGGAGTCTCCCATAAATACCCTTTCTGTTCTCAATGCCCCCTGGGACTGTGGACTCCTCCGCCAAAACTAGATACAAGCAAGATTTAAGCTTCCCACGTTGCTGCACATTTCGTCAGGGGGAGAACTTGGGGCTAACTATTTCAAAACGCTGTGTACGAAGTATGTCACAGTTGACATTTTGTTACGTCATGATATAAACGCGTGACCCATTTCTGTGACACCCCGAAACAATGTAACGCAATTTTCAAACGTTTTAGCGGGAATGATTGCCGAGTAACGCGGTTAGTATTAATAAAAAAAACATTTGCAACAACAATCAATGGCGTCATAGGCAGTAATTTATTAGAACAATATTTTTAATGACACCACAAATGCGACATTTTATTAGTTCATTATTAAGTCGTCAGCATAAGCATTACAAATATACAACTGTAAATAGAGAAAAAGGAACGTGTAACGGTGGAGACGTTTCAATACGATACAGAATATTTCAATTCATGCAAAAACTAATTAATTATATTACCTTTAAATCTATAGATTCATACAGATTAACTCTTAATTATACTAGTGAAATGACAACACTTAGCTTGAATTATTCTGCTGCACATGAAACGTTGATATAGCTTACATACAAATACATCAGTTGACATGTACAGTATATCCACATGCGATGACAACTTCACTAGTAACTTATTGTAACATGTAATGTTTAATCAAATCACTTCTGAATACAGCGCTTAAATAAAAATTAATAACGAGTTACAAAATGACAAACATGTATGTTACGATGAAATAATAGTTATGCAAAGATTATTGCTGAAGTAGTGACATTACTGGCATCAATTTAATGTTAACCCCTTCTGCAAATGTTGTGCTAATTACCACAAGTCATAATTGGTTTGGAAAGGTGTAGTCTGTAAAGTAACATGAAAATGTCTGCTCCTCTTGCATATATATATATATATATATATATATATATATATATATATATATATATATATATTCGTAGAACTGGGACAAAAGTGGGATGAAAGATCGCAATAGAAAAGATCTCTGGACCGTTTCGCTAAGATAAAAAGCTCCTAAGGTAAATTGGTTGTTAAATTTAATGTTTTTTTCCAAATTGCAAATATTCATTGCTGGTGTACGTGCCACTGTCTTGCCATTTTCCAGATATCCAAGATTACTATTAAGGATCAAAATTGATTACAAAGTGGACAATTGGACTTAAGAGCTCTTAATAACGATAGTGAAATGGCCCCCTGATCAGTAAACAAATGAGGTCATTCAACATGTCCATTCTAAGAATTACAAAGTTATACTTATTTACAGGAATGTAGAGCCTGCAGCCTGCTAACATTCAGCAGAAGAATAGGTCATCCCACTCTCCATATATGCTCTTAACTTGTGGCTCAACGACAAACTGTTGAATACAGTCTCTACACAGCAACATTGAATAGGTGTTGATAAATAAGGAAAACATAACATTTATAATGTAAAATCTACAACTTCTAGAGTTCTGGCTCTACTATAAATACAGGTAAACATACATGAATTGTACCTAAGCATTTTACATTGCATCTCTGACAGACCTGTTCATTCAAACACCAGCTCAACTTCTCTGGAAAGCATTCAGCCATTGTATGGCTATTACACACATGCATACACATAATTCCACAACTGTTAGCTTTCTAGTGCTTTTCTCTACAGTGAATTGTGACAATGTGGAGTAAACTAATGATAACTTGTCACTATGTCATGTCGGTCACATGACTATGTCATGTCGGTCACATGACTATGTCATGTCGATCACATGACTGTCAGGAGGACACAAACCCAAAATTATCCTCCCACGCGATTGTCAATCATCTTAAAATGTGCTCAACCTGTGCACAATTAGCTGTAGCAATTTTGCCTCAAAGACAATCTCCTCATCTACATTACGAAACAATACAGTTCTCTGCTTCTTTGCTATGTTTTGGGCTGAAGTTCTCTCTGGCATAACATTTTTGCCAGTAAAAAATGTGTTGGGTGGAGAGAGAGAGAGAGAGAGAGAGAGAGAGAGAGAGAGAGAGAGAGAAAGAGAGAGAGAGAGAGACATAGAGACCTAGAGAGAGACATAGAGAGAGACATATAGAGTGACAGACAGAGCGACAGGGAGACAGACATACAGACAGACAGACAGACGGCAAGACAGCCAACCAGCCAGCGTAACTTAACCCAAACCTGCCTGAGAGACAGCCAGATGTACATACTGATTGACTGGGAAACTGAATATTCCGTCTGAACGTACAATAAACCATGATGTCATTTCTACACTAGCAGGTCACCTAGCAGGCCACCTAGCAGGCCACCTAGCAGGCCACCTAGCAGGTCACCTAGCAGGCCACCTAGCAGGCCACCTAGCAGGCCACCTAGCAGGCCACCTAGCAGGCCACCTAGCAGGTCACCTAGCAGGCCACCTAGCAGGCCACCTAGCAGGCCACCTAGCAGGCCACCTAGCAGGCCACCTAGCAGGTCACCTAGCAGGCCACCTAGCAGGCCACCTAGCAGGCCACCTAGCAGGCCACCTAGCAGGTCACATAGCAGGTCACCTAGCAGGCCACCTAACAGGCCACCTAGCAGGTCACCTAGCAGGCCACCTAGCAGGCCACCTAGCAGGCCACCTAGCAGGCATACAGAAACCCTTCAGCCTCATCTACAACTGTCCACAGATAGTAAAGTTTTGCGAAATGCAGACATCTGAATAGCTGGTAGGGTCTCTATCTGTGTAGTCTGGATTGAAGTACTCATGCGTGCCTCGACAGTCCTTGTCTGCACCCCTGGTGCCAGCAGAGAAGCACCGGATGAACCGTTCGCACCTGAATGGGTGGCTGATACACCAGTCATTCTCGTTTGACTTCAGTTTTTGGCACAGTTCATTTAAATCTGCAAATGCAAATACTGCCATGAAACGAGAACAACAGGAATGGTGTGTACAAGTGTCTTACTGCTGGCCAGCCAGCCAGCCAGCCAGCCAGCCAGCCAGCCAGCCAGCCAGCCAGCCAGCCAGCCAGCCAGCCAGCCAGCCAGCCAGCCAGCCAGCCAGCCAGCCAGCCAGCCAGCCAGCCAGCCAGCCAGCCAGCCAGCCAGCCAGCCAGCCAGCCAGCCAGCCAGCCAGCCAGCCAGCCAGCCAGCCAGCCAGCCAGCCAGCCAGCCAGCCAGCCAGCCAGCCAGCCAGCCAGCCAGCCAGCCAGCCAGCCAGCCAACGAGCCAGTTTTACTGAGTGAATTAGTCAGAGGATTATTTGGATAATCAGCCAATTAGCAGGGTTAGATTTTAACAGTATTATGTTTCTCTGAGCACCACAAATGTTGCAACTAATTACCAGACTAGACACTGTGGGGATCCAAGGAGACTACCTCTATCAGTTGGAAGGAGAGGTGTCAATTGTTATCAGACTAGACACTGTGGGGATCCAAGGAGACTACCTCTATCAGTTGGAAGGAGAGGTGTCAATTGTTATCAGACTAGACACTGTGGGGATCCAAGGAGACTACCTCTATCAGTTGGAAGGAGAGGTTTCAATTGTTATCAGACTAGACACTGTGGGGATCCAAGGAGACTACCTCTATCAGTGGGAAGGAGAGGTTTCAATTGTTATCAGACTAGACACTGTGGGGATCCAAGGAGACTACCTCTATCAGTGGGAAGGAGAGGTTTCAATTGTTATCAGACTAGACACTGTGGGGATCCAAGGAGACTACTTCTATCAGTTGGAAGGAGAGGTGTCAATTGTTACCAGACTAGACACTGGGGATCCAAGGAGACTACCTCTATCAGTGGGAAGGAGAGGTGTCAATTGTTATCAGACTAGACACTGTGGGGATCCAAGGAGACTACCTCTATCAGTGGGAAGGAGAGGTTTCAATTGTTATCAGACTAGACACTGTGGGGATACAAGGAGACTACCTCTATCAGTGGGAAGGAGAGGTTTCAATTGTTATCAGACTAGACACTGTGGGGATCCAAGGAGACTACTTCTATCAGTTGGAAGGAGAGGTGTCAATTGTTACCAGACTAGACACTGTGGGGATCCAAGGAGACTACCTCTATCAGTGGGAAGGAGAGGTGTCAATTGTTATCAGACTAGACACTGGGGATCCAAGGAGACTACCTCTATCAGTGGGAAGGAGAGGTTTCAATTGTTATCAGACTAGACACTGTGGGGATCCAAGGAGACTACCTCTATCAGTGGGAAGGAGAGGTTTCAATTGTTATCAGACTAGACACTGTGGGGATCCAAGGAGACTACCTCTATCAGTTGGAAGGAGAGGTGTCAATTGTTACCAGACTAGACACTGTGGGGATCCAAGGAGACTACCTCTATCAGTGGGAAGGAGAGGTGTCAATTGTTATCAGACTAGACACTGTGGGGATCCAAGGAGACTACCTCTATCAGTGGGAAGGAGAGGTGTCAATTGTTATCAGACTAGACACTGTGGGGATCCAAGGAGACTACCTCTATCAGTTGGAAGGAGAGGTGTCAATTGTTACCAGACTAGACACTGTGGGGATCCAAGGAGACTACCTCTATCAGTGGGAAGGAGAGGTGTCAATTGTTACAGACTAGACACTGTGGGGATCCAAGGAGACTACCTCTATCAGTTGGAAGGAGATGTGTCAATTGTTACCAGACTAGACACTGTGGGGATCCAACCAGACTACCTCTATCAGTTGGAAGGAGAGGTGTCAATTGTTATCAGACTAGACACTGTGGGGATCCAAGGAGACTACCTCTATCAGTGGGAAGGAGAGGTGTCAATTGTTACCAGACTAGACACTGTGGGGATCCAAGGAGACTACCTCTATCAGTGGGAAGGAGAGGTGTCAATTGTTACCAGACTAGACACTGTGGGGATCCAAGGAGACTACCTCTATCAGTGGGAAGGAGACGTGTCAATTGTTATCAGACTAGACACTGTGGGGATCCAAGGAGACTACCTCTATCAGTTGGAAGGAGAGGTGTCAATTGTTACCAGACTAGACACTGTGGGGATCCAAGGAGACTACCTCTATCAGTTGGAAGGAGAGGTGTCAATTGTTATCAGACTAGACACTGTGGGGATCCAAGGAGACTACCTCTATCAGTGGGAAGGAGAGGTGTCAATTGTTATCAGACTAGACACTGCGGGGATCCAAGGAGACTACCTCTATCAGTTGGAAGGAGAGGTGTCAATTGTTATCAGACTAGACACTGTGGGGATCCAAGGAGACTACCTCTATCAGTTGGAAGGAGAGGTGTCAATTGTTATCAGACTAGACACTGTGGGGATCCAAGGAGACTACCTCTATCAGTTGGAAGGAGAGGTGTCAATTGTTATCAGACTAGACACTGTGGGGATCCAAGGAGACTACCTCTATCAGTGGGAAGGAGAGGTGTCAATTGTTATCAGACTAGACACTGTGGGGATCCAAGGAGACTACCTCTATCAGTTGGAAGGAGAGGTGTCAATTGTTACCAGACTAGACACTGTGGGGATCCAACCAGACTACCTCTATCAGTTGGAAGGAGAGGTGTCAATTGTTATCAGACTAGACACTGTGGGGATCCAAAGAAGACTACCTCTATCAGTGGGAAGGAGAGGTGTCAATTGTTACCAGACTAGACACTGTGGGGATCCAACCAGACTACCTCTATCAGTTGGAAGGAGAGGTGTCAATTGTTATCAGACTAGACACTGTGGGGATCCAAGGAGACTACCTCTATCAGTTGGAAGGAGAGGTGTCAATTGTTATCAGACTAGACACTGTGGGGATCCAAGGAGACTACCTCTATCAGTTGGAAGGAGAGGTGTCAATTGTTATCAGACTAGACACTGTGGGGATCCAAGGAGACTACCTCTATCAGTTGGAAGGAGAGGTGTCAATTGTTATCAGACTAGACACTGTGGGGATCCAAGGAGACTACCTCTATCAGTTGGAAGGAGAGGTGTCAATTGTTATCAGACTAGACACTGTGGGGATCCAAGGAGACTACCTCTATCAGTTGGAAGGAGAGGTGTCAATTGTTATCAGACTAGACACTGTGGGGATCCAAGGAGACTACCTCTATCAGTGGGAAGGAGAGGTGTCAATTGTTATCAGACTAGACACTGTGGGGATCCAACCAGACTACCTCTATCAGTGGGAAGGAGAGGTGTCAATTGTTATCAGACTAGACACTGTGGGGATCCAACCAGACTACCTCTATCAGTGGGAAGGAGAGGTGTCAATTGTTATCAGACACTGAGCACAGGGCTATTAAGTTCACTGGGTGCACCTGGAGTGAAGTGACAGTTTGGCCTGCTGTTGTATATTTAGCAATGTGGTTTACAAATGCATCAATGATACGTGTGGCTCTTATTTACAATAAAATCGACCAGGTTCTTGTACAGCATTCATGCCTTTAGTTTGGAAGAAAATTTATGCAACCCGCTTCTGATGTTTTTAGTATCTAGTTCACACTCAGAGCAAGCACTGGTATGTGTTACGCTGCGCAGTATACACCGTAAACATTGACTGTGGTAAACAGAAATGTATTTCCAAGTTCACTTTTTAGCAAATATACATAACATATTAATCACATTAATAATATTAATCGCGGGGAAGTTAACAAACGTCATCGTGTCATTGATTTAGCAATGGCAGCACGCTGGGTCTGACTTTATAATTATCACGACTTGTCACAGCTGTTATGTCCACTTTGTGTAGTCAATATGGTAAGGTCTCGCTTCGTGGTGATGTTTTTGACCATTCTACTTGCCTTTGCTTGTGATTCGTAATACTGTTGACATTCATCAAGTATTTTTGAAAAATTA
>JAODUO010000120.1:382500-445000 GCA_025642075.2 Ridgeia piscesae
TATCCAATCCTCAGGATGACTCAAAGTGCTTTACACTTTACTCCCTGACAAACCTATTCAATCAGACATCATCTCAACTTCTCTGGGAAGCATACAGCTGTATGCTACAATTAATGCACGAAGCCTGCTCATACACATATCCACCACTGTCTGTAGCCAGGTATTCATCTATACAGCTGAATGTATTGCATAGGGAAAAAATGTGCCCAAGGTATTAACACCACAGCACAGGATTCAAGAAGCTCTATCCCTGAGCCTCTGCGCTCTATATAAAGAGCGCATACTCACAGTTGACAATGACAACTACACACAAGCAGAATTGCATTTTTTGCTCTATGTGCTATAGGCAATCCACACTTTTGTTAAAACACAAGTCTGTGACTGATTTTGCAAGTGACGTGACCTGTTGATTCTGCTGCCAGCGAGTCTATACCGTCACACTGAATCTGTTCTAGTAGCCCAAAATGGTGCTTGCAACTTGCATGCGAAATGTTCATGTTGCAAAGACAACATGTTCTAGTGTCACGAATGCAAATATTACTGGGGTGGTTCACCATTCCTTTCCGTTCCGTTCCGTTGCGTTCCGTTCAAATACCTTTAATATTCCTCAAAGGGGAAATCAATTAGTGGTGTTTGCTATTGTAAAGTTGTAAAAGACTGATAAAAACAAGTACTGTGAGTCACATGCAATTAAAGAACTTAGTATATATATATATATATATATATATATATATATATATATATATATATATATATTATATAAATATGTAGCAAAGAGCAATCAGCCATTGAGATAGGAAATGTAGTTGACATAATCACATGATGTTTGGTGTAGCGGTGTGGTTCTGATGTTTAAGATGACTGACACAGTAAACTTCCTGATGCCAGGTTTACATAAAATTAAACACAAATACTTCATGTCATTGTTTTTTCAAAGTTTCATAGAGTATCTAAGAAATCAAACAAAAAGGCAGAGCTAGTGTTTTGCTTGATAAAACAGCTTAACATTACACTTATCCTGGCAAAATTACAGGTTTGTGATTAGAGGAGAGTTTTAAATTAGTCATATCTCATTGTGGCCCTTTTTACATAGACAATAGATCACACACAGATCTGCCATTAAACAAAATCCCTTATTTGATTAGAGTAGAATTTAACAAATATTAAAACATCGCCAAGGACACTATTTCCATGATACACCGCCAAAATGTTTTGATGGCGATGGCATGATCTGGTACTGTCGATTGCCTGTGCAACATATCACTGTCAGGGAGTACATTCAATTGTAAAGTGCAAAACCCGGCTTTCAAACTCTAGCAAAACGGTCCTCCTGCTCTGAAAACCTCTAAAAACCTGATTTTAAATGAACCACATTTGCAACTGTTACGGCTAAAAGCCATAAAATCAAACCACACAAATACCTCGTGAAAAAGAAAACAATAACCTGAGACACAAATATTACCTGTTTCACAGTTCAGCCCAAGAAACCCAAATGGACAGGTGCACTTGAATCCGAGCTGTGTGTTCGTACAATTCCCATTGTTCAGACATGTGTCGCTCTGACAGATTTCTGGCACTGCAAAATTTGCCACATCAAGTTACAGCTAT
This sequence comes from Ridgeia piscesae, assembly GCA_025642075.2. Lineage (NCBI taxonomy): Eukaryota > Metazoa > Annelida > Polychaeta > Sabellida > Siboglinidae > Ridgeia > Ridgeia piscesae. The sequence continues at coordinate 384,109 of JAODUO010000120.1, forward strand.
GATATTGTATCAAACTATTTACCATTAGATGGATGTAAATTTGTTATAACAATTATAACCAATTTTCATGTCATCTGCTAATCACTTCAGAGTTTTTATCCATAATAATGTAGATTCTTTTACATTTAATTAAAGTGCTCACAATTAAAAATATAATAAAACAATTAAGATAATATGTGAATTAGTTACATATTAATTAAGTTACAAAATAAATAAATAACAAGACAAAAAGGCAAAACGTGTTCAAATTTACATAAACAACATATGTGTCTATGTGTACATAACACAAAATGGAAGATTAGAGTTTTTGCTAGTTCTAATTGATATAGGTAACTGACACATTTCAAATAAGAGCCATAGTACTCACTTAGAAACGAATTATGTTCTGATAATTGCTGTAACTTACCTGTATAGGTTGCACATACCAAGCCACCTTTAGGCACACCCTTTCCAATTTTGGGATAGTATGCCCAGTTCGTTTGAGTTTTGTCCACCTTCACAAACTCTCCATTTTTGCACTGAACATATTTTTCGCAGTCATAGGGAAACGTTGTATTGTAGTTTGTGGTGGAACTGACGTTCTTGCAGATCGAAGATTCATCTGTAAGAAAACATTTGTAAAGCGTCCAATCTGTAACTAAGTATGGCTGCACTTACTAACACACACACAGTTGTAGGAACAGTCCTGGCCTGGAACAGTAACAGTGTTGGTCAGAAGGCTGGGGAGTGTGTCACGTGATGCCCATCATGTGACATACGCATCCCAATGAGGCTAAACAGAGACGCCTGAAGAAAATTATTCCGCTGAACAGAAAAACGGCTGATTTGAAAAACAATTAACCACTTCTGACATTTGATGATCGATGTACCGTATACCGGAGTTATCTGTCTCTAGATTACAAAATATGGGTCTGTTGTTTTGTACTAGTCCTGCAAGGGAATGATATCACTGATTCACTGACGACTCACTGATTTGTAGATGGCATATCACCAAATAAATCCTAGTACGTTTATAAAATGCTACTTGTCAATAAACCATATGAATATAATAATAATAATGTCTTATTTCAGAGAAAAACAATCCATATGAACATACGAGTAAATAAAAATATAAAAATAAACTGATAGATAAATAACGAAAAATATTATCAAATAATAAAAAATAAAAAAATATTTAATAAAAATAACTGACAAATAATTCAAAAATATATATATAATAACTAAATAACTTCTATGACACCAATATCCTTGTTATTCGAACTCAGTGGCATAACAAAACAGTGGATTCAGCATTTTCATAGTGAAGGACAGTGCAAAGGTCGTAAACAATTGGATGAGTGCACTAAGATAGGGTGGATAGATCAGATTAAAGTTAGGTTATAAAATAATAATAAAATTAATTAAAAAAAAGCTAAATAACTAACAAAATGTATATGCAGGGTGCAAAATAAGGCCGGTCCAATCGTCCAGGATGAGTAGTTTTAGAGCTCGGACTAGTAAGAGCAGTCCTTTTAAATAGTAAAAACATGCGCAGGACTAGTTGTCTATAATGATGGACTATGTACCAGCTAGCTTGAAGTATCGTGCACCCTGTATATGACTAATCAAAATACTTACCTATGTCACAGGTAGGCGTGATACGTGGGTGTAAATCGCAGGCACACATACGACATACACAGATGTAGCCAGTGTGTAGGTCAGGCACACACTGACCGCCATTCTTACACGGCGTCACAGCACAAATCTCTGTTTGCCAAAAAATAGAGTTTATTTCAGTAACAGCTCAACTGAGCAACAGCTTGAGAAAAATAACAGTTCCAATGACAGTCACGTGAAAATGAGTTGCATCAGAACTATAAAATATTACATGTGGAAAATATTCAGATAATTATTTATTAATAATATACATTTCACACTGACCCACATATGTGTTACTTTTATAAATTATAATATTATTTATAATCATCCTTACTACAAAATGTATTGTATAGTCATAATAGTACTGCCTATTTACATGTTTCCTAGCATTGCCAGTAATTACACACGCAAACAATTTACTGTTAATTAATTTCCTACAAAGATTGTATTTGTATATTAACCTGCTATTATCAGGCTCTCACAATCTCTGAGTGATACAGATATAATCCAGATGTGTCTATGCTCAATAACATATTACAGGAAATAGTGCTGCAGGTCTTAGCTATTCTTTGTAGTGGTGGTACTTACACTAGCACTAGCAATTAATTGTACTGTTATTTTTCTAACAAAGATCTTGTTTTCATATTAACCGAAAGTCTTCAGAATGCCGTCATCTTTCAATGTTCCAAATTTCAGAAAGATCTGTCCATGGTAACTAAGGTAAATCTCATGAAACATGACAAAAAGTTGTTGGAACGTTGAAGGCAGTTTTCTCAGTTTGAAGGTTTCTACCCCACACATGTTTGGTGAGCCGTAACTTCACTTATAATTGACAAAAATTACATGAGACAGAGCTCTTTCCAATAGTGCCAATAACTCAATTTTGAAAATTACTGACATGTGACTCACTTTGTTAAGATATATATACACTGGAAAATATATATATATATATATATATATTATATATTATATATTATATACACTGTATATATATATATATATATATATATATATATATATATATATATATATATATATATATATATATATATATATATCCATGTATATATATATTAACAAAGTGAGTCACATGTCAGTAATTTTCAAAATTGAGTTATTGGCACTATTGGAAAGACTCTGTTCATACATATATATATATATATATATATATATATATATATATATATATATATAATATATATATATATATATATATATATATATATATATATATATATATATATATATATTATATATATATTATATTATATTTTATATTATATTATATTATATTATATTATATTATATTATATTATATACACTGTATATATATATACATGTTGTATGTAAACCAGACATGTGTATTAACAGATAAACCAGTGCTACTGGAAGGCGGATGGTTACTCACCTGTTTCACAATGTTGCCCCGAGTAACTTGGATTACAGGAACAGAGGAAGCCACTTGAAGTGTCCCTGCATGTCCCTCCATGCAGACACATATTGGCTGAGCAAGGTATGATCTCTGTAGAAAAAATCGCACATATTATCCTTTAGATCGATGCCATTCAATGAAATGCATTGCAGTTCTCCTCAAGGGTCAAATTGTACCATAACATTTGCACAGTAAATATTGGCTGTACCAGAGGCAGTCAGAGGTCAAGTTGTACACGTTGCTTTTTGAAGTTTCACATGTCCCAAGATCCATAATGCAAGCAGCACTACAAAATACGACTGATTCAGTGAGCCTGCTGTTGCAAATACCACCACATCCGACATGGGAATATGATTCCATTTAATGAAGCAGACCATATTGTTTAAACGTCACAATACCACCAGAGTTGTGTAGATTAAATTTAAGACATGTATGGAACTCACCTATTTGGTTAATTTCCTGCATTTCTTTTACAAATATCTCCAGGAACGTCAAAGTTATTCCTTAATGACTAAGCTCGACATTGGCTAACATCCTCTCTCTCTAGGTGCCCTCAAACCTGCACGCAACATCTGGAAATGACTCTTCCCTGTTGCCGTAACATCATTGGAAACTACAGATATATTTGGCAACAAAAACTCAAGACATGTTCATCTGAAATTGAATTCAACCCATAATTGAACCTACTGCTCTAATGACGATTTCTGCACGTCCTTTTTGCCTACTGGCTATTGCATGCCACACCTGTGAGTTTACAGTCCAGAGGGTACAGACGCTACAGACGACTATCACAGCACTTACCTGTTTCACAAGCATCCCCCGTAAACTCAAATGGACATTTGCATTTGTATCCACCATCAATATCAATGCACGTTCCCTTGTTCATGCACAATGTGCTGTTACAAGCCGATACTGCAAGATCACATCAAACCAAATGTACGACAATAACTTCTTTCCAGCCTGCTGAAGAAGACTGCACGACGCATTTGAAATATACAGATCAAAATACTAAGTTTTCTGAGAGGGACATTTGTTAAATTATAATTACCAAGAAAACAGATCATCGATCCATTCAAGAATCATTTATTAGGTTTCACTTCGCCTTAATTCCCGAACAGCATGGATGCAGTTTATATGGAATATGTTGGACATATAACTGCTGTTCCTTACACCAATGGACACAATTGGGTACAGAATCATTGCAGGGCTTTAATGTAGTGACAGCTGTATTGTGACCATGTAATAATGTAGTGACAGCTGTGTTGTGACCATGTAATAATGTAGTGACATCTGTATTGTAACCATGTAATAGCGTAGTGACAGCTGTGTTGTGACCATGTAATAATGTAGTGACAGCTGTATTGTGACCATGTAATAATGTAGTGACAGCTGTATTGTGACCATGTAATAATGTAGTGACAGCTGTGTTGTGACCATGTAATAATGTAGTGACAGCTGTGTTGTGACCATGTAATAATGTAGTGACATCTGTATTGTAACCATGTAATAGCGTAGTGACAGCTGTGTTGTGACCATGTAATAAGGTAGTGACAGCTGTATTGTGACCATGTAATAATGTAGTGACAGCTGTATTGTGACCATGTAATAATGTAGTGACAGCTGTGTTGTGACCATGTAATAATGTAGTGACAGCTGTGTTGTGACCATGTAATAATGTAGTGACAGCTGTGTTGTGACCATGTAATAATGTAGTGACAGCTGTTTGTGACCATGTAATATGTAGTGACAGCGTTTGTGACCATGTAATAATGTAGTGACAGCTTTTTTAAATGTAATAATGTAGTGACAACTGTGTTGTGACCATGTAATAATGTAGTGACAGCTGTGTTGTGACAATGTAATAATGTAGTGACAACTGTGTTGTGACCATGTAATAATGTAGTGACAGCTGTGTTGTGACCATGTAATAATGTAGTGACAGCTGTGTTGTGACCATGTAATAATGTAGTGACAGCTGTGTTGTGACCATGTAATAATGTAGTGACAGCTGTGTTGTGACAATGTAATAATGTAGTGACAACTGTGTTGTGACCATGTAATAATGTAGTGAGAGCTGTATTGTGACCATGTAATAATGTAGTGACAGCTGTGTTGTGACCATGTAATAATGTAGTTACAACTGTGTTGTGACCATGTAATAATGTAATGACAACTGTATTGTGACCATGTAATAATGTAGTGACAGCTGTGTTGTGACAATGTAATAATGTAGTGCAACTGTGTTGTGACCATGTAATAATGTAGTGAGAGCTGTATTGTGACCATGTAATAATGTAGTGACAGCTGTGTTGTGACCATGTAATAATGTAGTTACAACTGTGTTGTGACCATGTAATAATGTAGTGACAGCTGTGTTGTGACCATGTAATAATGTAGTGACAGCTGTGTTGTGACCAAAATGTAGTTACAACTGTGTTGTGACCATGTAATAATGTAGTGAGAGCTGTGTTGTGACCATGTAATAATGTAGTGAGAGCTGTGTTGTGACCATGTAATAATGTAGTGAGAGCTGTTTTTGACCATGTAATAATGTATTGACAGCTGTGTTGTGACAATGTAATAATGTAGTGAGAGCTGTATTGTGACCATGTAATAATGTTTTGACAGCTGTGTTGTAACCATGTAATAATGTAGTGACAGCTGTGTTGTGACCATGTAATAATGTAGTGAGAGCTGTGTTGTGACCATGTAATAATGTATTGACAGCTGTATTGTGACCATGTAATAATGTATTGACAGCTGTGTTGTGACAATGTAATAATGTAGTGACAGCTGTATTGTGACCATGTAATAATGTAGTGACAGCTGTGTTGTTACCATGTAATAATGTAGTGACAGATGTGTTGTGACCATGTAATAATGTAGTGACAGCGGTGTTGTGACTATATACTGGTGTAGTGACAAGTGTGTTGTGACCATGTAATAATGTAGTGACAGCTGTGTTGTGACCATGTAATAATTTATTGACAGCTGTATTGTGACCATGTAATAATGTATTGACAGCTGTGTTGGGACTATGTAATAATGTAGTGACAGCTGCATTGTGACCATGTAATAATGTAGTGACAGCTGTATTGTGACCATGTAATAATGTAGTGACAGCTGTGTTGTGACAATGTAATAATGTATTGACAGCTGTGTTGTGACCATGTAATAATGTAGTGACAGCTGTATTGTGACCATGTAATAATGTAGTGACAGCTGTGTTGTGACCATGTAATGATGTATTGACAGCTGTGTTGTGACCATGTAATAATGTAGTGACAGCTGTGTTGTGACCATGTAATAATGTATTGACAGCTGTATTGTGACCATGTAATAATGTAGTGACAGCTGTGTTGTGACCATGTAATGATGTATTGACAGCTGTGTTGTGACCATGTAATAATGTATTGACAGCTGTGTTGTGACCATGTAATGATGTATTGACAGCTTTATTGTGACCATGTAATAGTGTATTGACAGCTATGTTGTGACCATGTAATAATGTAGTGACAGCTGTGTTGTGACCATGTAATAATGTATTGACAGCTGTATTGTGACCATGTAATAATGTAGTGACAGCTGTGTTGTGACCATGTAATGATGTATTGACAGCTGTGTTGTGACCATGTAATAATGTATTGACAGCTGTGTTGTGACCATGTAATAATGTATTGACAGCTGTATTGTGACCATGTAATGATGTATTGACAGCTTTATTGTGACCATGTAATAATGTATTGACAGCTGTGTTGTGACCATGTAATAATGTAGTGACAGCTGTGTTGTGACCATGTAATAATGTATTGACAGCTGTATTGTGACCATGTAATAATGTAGTGACAGCTGTGTTGTGACCATGTAATGATGTATTGACAGCTGTGTTGTGACCATGTAATAATGTAGTGACAGCTGTGTTGTGACCATGTAATAATGTAGTGACAGCTGTGTTGTGACCATGTAATAATGTAGTGACAGCTGTGTTGTGACCATGTAATAATGTAGTGACAGCTGTGTTGTGACCATGTAATAATGTAGTGACAGCTGTGTTGTGACCATGTAATAATGTAGTGACAGCTGTGTTGTGACCATGTAATGATGTATTGACAACTGTGTTGTGACCATGTAATAATGTATTGACTGCTGTGTTGTGACCATGTAATAATGTATTGACAGCTGTGTTGTGACCATGTAATAATGTATTGACTGCTGTGTTGTGACCATGTAATAATGTAGTGACAGCTGTATTGTGACCATGTAATAATGTAGTGACAGCTGTGTTGTGACCATGTAATGATGTATTGACAACTGTGTTGTGACCATGTAATAATGTATTGACAGCTGTGTTGTGACCATGTAATAATGTATTGACAGCTGTGTTGTGACCATGTAATAATGTAGTGACAGCTGTGTTGTGACCATGTAATAATGTATTGACAGCTGTGTTGTGACCATGTAATAATGTAGTGACAGCTGTGTTGTGACCATGTAATGATGTATTGACAGCTGTGTTGTGACCATGTAATAATGTATTGACTGCTGTGTTGTGACCATGTAATAATGTATTGACAGCTGTGTTGTGACCATGTAATAATGTAGTGACAGCTGTGTTGTGACCATGTAATAATGTAGTGACAGCTGTATTGTGACCATGTAATAATGTAGTGACAGCTGTGTTGTGACCATGTATTAATGTAGTGACAGCTGTGTTGTGACCATGTAATAATGTATTGACAGTTGTGTTGTGACCATGTAATAATGTAGTGACAGCTGTATTGTGACCATGTAATAATGTAGTGACAACTGTGTTGTGACCATGTAATAATGTATTGACAGCTGTGTTGTGACCATGTAATGATGTATTGACAGCTGTATTGTGACCATGTAATAATGTAGTGACAGCTGTGTTGTGACCATGTAATAATGTAGTGACAGCTGTGTTGTGACCATGTAATAATGTATTGACAGCTGTGTTGTGACCATGTAATAATGTATTGACAGCTGTATTGTGACCATGTAATAATGTATTGACAGCTGTATTGTGACCATGTAATAATGTAGTGACAGCTGTGTTGTGACCATGTAATAATGTAGTGACAGCTGTATTGTGACCATGTAATAATGTAGTGACAGCTGTGTTGTGACCATGTAATAATGTATTGACAGCTGTGTTGTGACCATGTAATAATGTATTGACAGCTGTGTTGTGACCATGTAATAATGTAGTGACAGCTGTGTTGTGACCATGTAATAATGTAGTGACAGCTGTGTTGTGACCATGTAATAATGTATTGACAGCTGTATTGTGACCATGTAATAATGTATTGACAGCTGTATTGTGACCATGTAATACTGTAGTGACAGCTGTGTTGTGACCATGTAATAATGTATTGACAGCTGTGTTGTGACCATGTAATAATGTATTGACAGCTGTGTTGTGACCATGTAATAATGTAGTGACAGCTGTGTTGTGACCATGTAATAATGTAGTTACAACTGTGTTGTGACCATGTAATGATGTATTGACAGCTGTGTTGTGACCATGTAATAATGTAGTGACAGCTGTATTGTGACCATGTAATAATGTAGTGACACCTGTATTGTGACCATGTAATAATGTAGTGACAGCTGTATTGTGACCATGTAATAATGTATTGACAGCTGTGTTGTGACCATGTAAAATGTATGAAAAAGCTGTGTTGTGACCATGTAATAATGTAGTGACAGCTGTGTTGTGACCATGTAATACTGTAGTGACAGCTGTATTGTGACCATGTAATAATGTAGTGACAGCTGTGTTGTGACAATGTAATAATGTATTGACAGCTGTGTTATGACCATGTAATAATGTATTGACAGTTGTGTTGTGACCATGTAATGATGTATTGACAGCTGTGTTGTGACCATGTAATAATGTATTGACAGCTGTGTTGTGACCATGTAATAATGTATGACAGCTGTTTGTGACCATGTAATAATGTAGTGCAGCTGTGGTGACCATGTAATAATGTAGTGACAGCTGTATTGTGACCATGTAATAATGTAGTGACACTGTTTGTGACCATGTAATAATGTATGACAGCTGTGTTGTGACCATGTAATATGTTTTACAGCTGTATTGTGACCATGTAATAATGTAGTGACAGCTGTATTGTGACCATGTAATAATGTAGTGACAGCTGTATTGTGACCATGTAAAAATTAGTGACAGCTGTATTGTGACCATGTAATAATGTAGTGACAGCTGTATTGTGACCATGTAATAATATAGTGACAGCTGTATTGTGACCATGTAATAATATAGTGACAGCTGTATTGTGACCATGTAATAATGTAGTGACAGCTGTATTGTGACCATGTAATAATGTAGTGACAGCTGTATTGTGACCATGTAATAATGTATTGACAGCTGGGTTGTGACCATGTAATGATGTAGTGACAGCTGTGTTGTGACCATGTAATGATGTATTGACAGATGTGTTGTGACCATGTAATGATGTATTGACAGATGTGTTGTGACCATGTAATGATGTAGTGACAGATGTGTTGTGACCATGTAATGATGTATTGACAGCTGTGTTGTGACCATGTAATAATGTATTGACAGATGTGTTGTGACCATGTAACAATGTATTGACAGCTGTGTTGTGACCATGTAATAATGTAGTGGCAGCTGTGTTGTGACCATGTAATAATGTAGTGACAGCTGTATTGTGACCATGTAACAATGTATTGACAGATGTGTTGTGACCATGTAATAATGTATTGACAGATGTGTTGTGACCATGTAACAATGTATTGACAGATGTGTTGTGACCATGTAATAATGTAGTGACAGCTGTGTTGTGACCATGTAATAATTTATTGACAGCTGTGTTGTGACCATGTAATAATGTAGTGACAGCTGTGTTGTGACCATGTAACAATGTATTGACAGATGTGTTGTGACCATGTAATAATGTAGTGACAGCTGTGTTGTGACCATGTAATAATGTAGTGACAGCTGTATTGTGACCATGTAATAATGTATTGACAGCTGTATTGTGACCATGTGATAATGTAGTGACATCTGTATTGTGACCATGTAATAATGTAGTGACATCTGTATTGTGACCATGTAATAATGTATTGACAGCTGTATTGTGACCATGTAATAATGTAGTGACATCTGTATTGTGACCATGTAATAATGTAGTGACATCTGTGTTGTGACCATGTAATAATGTAGTGACAGCTGTGTTGTGACCATGTAATAATGTAGTGACAGCTGTGTTGTGACCATGTAACAATGTATTGACAGATGTGTTGTGACCATGTAATAATGTAGTGACAGCTGTGTTGTGACCATGTAATAATTTATTGACAGCTGTGTTGTGACCATGTAATAATGTAGTGACAGCTGTGTTGTGACCATGTAATAATGTAGTGCAGCTGTGTTGTGACCATGTAATAATGTAGTGACAGCTGTGTTGTGACCATGTAATAATGTATTGACAGCTGTGTTGTGACCATGTAATAATGTAGTGACATCTGTATTGTGACCATGTAATAATGTATTGACTGCTGTGTCGTAACCATGTAATAATGTAGTGACAGCTGTATTGTGACCATGTAATAATGTAGTGACAGCTGTATTGTGACCATGTAATAATGTAGTGACAGCTGTATTGTGACCATGTAATAATGTAGTGACAGCTGTGTTGTGACCATGTAATAATGTAGTGACAGCTGTGTTGTGACCATGTAATAATGTAGTGACAGCTGTATTGTGACCATGTAATAATGTAGTGACAGCTGTGTTGTGACCATGTAATAATGTAGTGACAGCTGTGTTGTGACCATGTAATAATGTAGTGACAGCTGTGTTGTGACCATGTAATAATGTAGTGACAGCTGTATTGTGACCATGTAATAATGTAGTGACAGCTGTGTTGTGACCATGTAATAATGTAGTGACAGCTGTGTTGTGACCATGTAATAATGTAGTGACAGCTGTGTTGTGACCATGTAATAATATAGTGACAGCTGTATTGTGACCACTTACTGATGTAGAGAGAGGCCAATTATTTTAAGAGCCTAGTATCTTAAGAACAGAAAATATTAAGAGAATAACTTAAGAGCCGAATATCTTAAGTGCCGAATATCTTATGAGCCAAAAGTCTTAAGAGCCAAATATCATAACAGCAAAGTATCTTAAGAGCCAAGTATCTTAACAGCTGAATATCTTACCTTCTGGCTCTGTTGGTGGGTCGCCGGAGTTCTTTTGCAGCGCTAAAACAGTTTGGTCAGCATTCTGACTTCACAACACAAAACCATATTGTTTGTGATGTTTAATATCCATGTATGTAAGTGGGAATGCAAGTTTAAGCACACATTTGTTGGTATCGAGTGGAAAACTGAGCACAACCACCAGAGTTGTGTACTATATGGCTCAATAGGGTGTATATTATATTATATATATATATATATATATATATATATATATATATATATATATATATATATATATATATATGTGTGTGTTTTTTATGTGTGTATACACAGTATATATTCTAGAAATGCACAAAAAATGCATGGTTAAGTAACAGTGGCGCCACTGTTACTTAACCAGTTTGCCGTGGAGTGATTGACTTATACTTTCTGCTCTTTCGAATGTGCTTTTTGGCGGGAAGGAAATGACAGGATGTGAAAACCGTCTTGTGTTTTTGTTAATTTTTATCAGCTATACATGGTTATGGAAGATTCAAAAATACTGTCAGTTGACGTGGTAACAGTCATAAAATATTGGTATCAGTGATTAATGAAACCAGATTCTAAACCATAAACAAATACTGGTTCAAGAGTATAGTGACGTAAGTGGTAGACAGTAAACAGAACTGACAATACTGATGATGCCAGTGACTTTCACACTAGCATGGATGACAGGGCAGTCCACACATTTGGCTATCACAAAACTTGTTATCTAATGTCTGCAGTGCGACAAGGTCACCAAGACTCTTACCGAACACAGTGACAATGACAGCAGCGAGGATTGTGATGACAACTGCCACAACGACGCAGATAACAAACTTTGGGTGATTCTTCAGTTGCTCCACCTGGTGGCACAGTCAAGCATATTTCCATGTTTTTATGCTTTACTACTGTCAATGCTGGATGGTGTGCCCATATTGCTGACTCAGAGTTTGTCTTAGTGCATTAACTGCATCATGGCTGAATTCTTCCTAGAGAAGTTGGGATGCTGGTTGTTTAATAGGTTTAAGGTCTGAGAGATATTAACCTGTAAAACACTTTAAGCAGTGCTAAGTATTTGACACTGCAAAAATATATTTTCTCAAATCTTTCCACAACTTTGAGATCATCTCAAACTAGTACAGCCACCTGATAAAACGACATTTATTTCAAATCACATTCCCACTTTGCTGCTTCCATGATCACTCATGACTGTTTCATTCATGACTACACTTACCGGTAATCATTTTTGTACGTTGCACATATGAGTTTGGATTCTCGATGATGAAGGCACAATGGAAGTTTTGCTTTCATTTATTATTATTGTTACAAGAACTTAATTTTCACCGTATCGCTGCTATTCATGTAGGAATGTTTATACATTTGCAATTAGGTCCAACTATAGTATCAAAACAATCACATACCAGACCCACTTCATTAATGTCATCATAGACCTCCTCTTCTTCCGTTTTCTGAAAAACCCACACAATTTATCAACAAGAACAGCACATAACCCTATTCATATTACAGCGAAGTGGGCATTAAATTTCAAATTGTGTTGATCCCAAAACTAATGAGCTTTAAAATTAGAAGACATGCATTTATTGGAATATATCTTGTTGCGTTTGGTGTATCACAAGAACTGTTGCAAGATTTACAAATCAACATGTTGAGAAATTAGAACACATTCATTTTCTATTCCTTTTTAACATGTGGGTTTGTACGTGCAGATATTTTACACACTTTGGGATTATTTCTCGGTATTAATATGTTTTCGATAAAACAAGTCATTACAATAGACATTGTTTACACAGCATAACATGACGTTACAACTAACACACACTGACTCTGTGTAAACATACCTTTGGCTGCTTTCCGGTTTCATTGATTGTGTCGTATGTGTTCTCCTGTTTCTCCCTGTTGGCCTGCAATGACAATTAACAGAAAGGAGTCGGTGCGGGAGAAATTTAACTTTTGTTCTGAGAAGAGAGAAGTTGAAGAACAAATTGTTCATTTCCTAGTTCCTACTGTAGTACTATGTACTAACGTTCTTTGTGGGCTCAATATGTAGAAAACAATGCATTTAGGATTATACACAACCTGAGGCCTAGTTCTAGTGCAATGTTTGTTAGTTCTGGCACGGATTACTGCAATACTATATTTAACTTCAACTTTGAATATGAATTTGTAACCATTATCTAAATATATGTGTCAGGGGTAAATTGACACGAAAGTCATTGACTTCAAATTTACACCTTTCAAACATTGTAACTTGTAGTATTGTAGTTCAATTTGCCTGTTTGTATTTGTGTTTTAGTGTCGTTAACAATGTTCTGAATAAAACTTTCTTACTAGAAAATGTCTGTACAATCTAATGTGCAGAATATCGGCAAGACTATTGTTGAGAGTATTACATGTTAAATGTAAGCGATGTTTACAACACATCTGGGTTACACCGGCCGCGGCTTGGTGCAATACAGTGTAATAAAGCTTGTTATTGATTTATAATTTTCACTATGGACCTTTTTATTACATGTACACTATTTTGACTGAAATAAAGACTGATTAATTGACTGATATGAATCAAGTGATATACAGTGTGTTGTGGTGGCATATGTGGTTAAATTTACTGCGGCTAAATGTCAATGACTGACAAATGTTTCAATACCATAAACAAATTGGCTAGTTACAATGAAAAATATCACAACGGCAGTTGTAACAAAACATGCACTCACTGCTCCTCTGACTCTGATGATTAATGAAGATATTATAACTGATTAATAATTATATTATAACTGATTAATGATGATATTATAACTAATTAATGATATTACAGCTGATTAATGATATTATAACTGATTAATAATTATATTATAACTGATTAATGATGATATTATAACTGATTAATGATATTATAGCTGATTAATGATGATATTATAACTGATTAATGATGATATTATAACTGATTAATGATGGTATTATAGCTGATTAATGATATTATAGCTGATTAATGATGTAACTGATTAATGATGATATTATAACTGATTAATGATGATATTATAGCTGATCAATGATACTATTTTAACTGATTAATGATGATATTATAACTGATTAATTATGATATTATAGCTGATCAATGATAATATTTTAACTGATTAATGATGATATTATAACTGATTAATTATGATATTATAGCTGATTAATGATAATATTTTAACCGATTAATGATGGTATTATAGCTGCGAAGAATTGGACTATTGTTGGCACAATGTATCCCAGATTCCTAAAGAAACTCTTACCAATTTTGTGAGGTGGAAAAAAGATATTTACTGTTGGGCAATTTAAGTGCTGAAATGATACAATAATTTTGTTGCTAGTTGTGATTAGTAATTAAAACGTTAACAATACCTTAATGGAGCGTTCATAGTGTGGCTTGTCTCCATTCTGTTTGCCTTGTTGCGACTGTAATGTCAGCAAAACACATCACCAGGTAAGAGACACTAAATTGTTATAATGTCCATCATACAGACTGAGAGACAATCAATATTGGCATCTTGCATTAAAGGAAGATGTTGCATTATATCATATATTATTATTGTATGAGCTGTACTGGAGGGGCTGGTCACATGACCTGGTGACAGAATGGTACCCCATCCCTTTGCATATTATCTTAATTTATACTACCGGGTAGTTGCAAACCTGACATAGTGATAGATCCTGCTGCTTGTATCGGGTGACTTGTATTTCACAGTTTAAAGTGTGTAAAGTCATAATTATATTGATGACAACTGGCCATTCATTTCTGAATGTGTTTCCATATATATTCGCGCAGATGTGGAAATCATGAAGAAATTCACCACAGTCATTGTTTAATGGTTTTTAATGTCTCCAGGCACTCCTGGGTTCACCTGTCTCCAAATTGACTTTCATTGTCTGGCACAGTCCTGAGCTTCCCATGAGTTGCCACTCATCAGACTCCCGTCTGCAGACACAGTCCTCCAGGTGTCATGTGACATGCCATGTGTGGAGCGGTGGTCGCGCGGTAGGGTGCTGGACTGTCAATCGAGGGGACGGTGGTTCAATCCCACCTACCGCCGTTTCGAAACTTAGGCAATTTCGTTCACCCCACATTTCCCTGGAAGAAACACTAAAAACCAGTGGTCCCTTTTATCTGGTGTCTGTGCCAGGGGAAGTAAAAGATCCCACACGGGGGTAAATGTGTAAGCTGTAGTGGACTCACTAATTCTAGAGGACAACCCAAGTTTGGGCTGTTTGGAGGAAACCACCTGAGACCTGAGATGCCAATGGGAACTGTGTCCTTCACCCCCTACTGTGTCAGTCCTGTACCCTGTCTGCACTGTCCTTTTATCCCACACACCCCTACCACCTCAGTCTGCTTAATCCAAAATTTGATATATAGCTCTGAAGCCAGTTCATGATATGAATACTATACAAATACAGAAAGAACTTACATGTTTAGGGATTAGGTAGCCATCTCTCTCCTGTAAGACTCCAGTCTCCTGTATAATCAGTTAGCATCATACAGCGGTACATCAAATGCGGTCCAATTTTATATACAAATGAATATGAGTACATTTATTTCAGGTAAAAACCCATGTTTAACTTGATACATACGCATAAATAGCGTTTAAAGGGCAAATATGATAAAAAATGAGTAGATAAAATAAATTAAGATTATAAGTTAGATAAGTGTGAAAGTGTGGTACAACAGATAAAATATTGACCAACATGTCTGGTTATATAATAAATATGCAACTTATACATGTCGGAAAACACCAAATGGCTCAATGTGAAGTAGATGGACCTGGTCACTGTACACCAGTTACCAGGTAGATACCATATGTCTTGCATATATGTTTATTATTATTTCTTTTTAAAGTTATTAATTTGTTTAACTTTTCAATTAATTTACTTATTTTATCCATTCATTTTTAACTTTCTATTTGTTAAAAATTCTTTTAACTTTTTAAATGGTGTACTATATCTATGCAGTTGTACATAACCTTAATCAAGTAGTTATTTGTGTTAAATGTATGTATGCATGTATATATATATATTGTGTATGTATATATATATATATATATATATATATATATATATATATATATATATATATATATATATATATATATATATATATATATATATAAAAGACAGGATCGTTTTTATAGGTGATGTTTTATACTGGATTTCTTTGTGATATCTCTCATTATGTTTTATCACAGCTATACAGATCAAAATAAGTGACATGAGTTGTTTAAATGGTAATAATAATCATCACCACAATGTCACAAACCAGATAATACACCAGCTTACACACTCACAAATACACACTCACAAATACACACGTACACATACACACACATACACACACACACACACACACACACACACACACACACACACAACACACACACACACACACACACACACACACATAAACACACTCAATGCACATTCACACATACACCGTACATGCAAGCACACACGCGCACACACATTAACTATCAGATAGTATTTATTTAATTTCACTGACATAATGTGGTTCACTAAAACATGTTTTGCAACAACAGATTTATTTTATATCTTGATGTGTACAATGATAACGGACAGACAGACTGGGTAGACGTACCTGCGGTGGCTTTTCGGTTTCTTTGGGTTTGAAATATTCATTTCCGTGGTCCTCCTTTGGTGCCTGGGATGAAAATATAAACTGCATAATTCATGAGATCTAGTGTGTGCATGTGAACGGCTGAGAAATTAATTCACAATTGTCACAACTGTACTAAAATGTTACAACTCTGTTACTAAATATTACAATCACCAACAAGTAAGCCAAAACCACAGATACTGTGTACATAGGCCAGCTATAAAATGTGGCCGTGTTGCGGCGGATTTGTGATGTTATATTTTTATTGTATTATACATCTGCAAAAGGGTTGGCATAATGCATCCCAGATTCCCACAGAAACATTTTCCAAATTTAACGGATAGAACAGCAATATTGACTTTGGGGCAATATAAAATATAAATAGTAAATATAAATCTGTGATTTTGTTTCTAGTTATGATTAGTAATTAAAACTTTAATACACACGCACCCATGCACACACGCACACACACATACATATACCTCAGAGGAGCGTTTCAAGTGTGGTTTGTCACCATCATCTTGATCTGGTAGCAACTGCAATGTGAGAAGTCGACATGTCAGCAGAGAGAATTGAAGTGATGATCTTACACCTTTTACGTTCTCGTCCAGTTCATTCCAAGTAATAAATCATGGTGTCATTTGTTCTATACGGTAATCTATACTCGGAAAGTCACATGTGTTGTTCTTTGTGGTTCCCATAAGTTGAGCATGAGAAACAAACATGAGTGAAACAAATGTGTGTATTTAAAAATTTTGAATTATTCAATTTTGTACAGTATGACGGTCAGACTAATGAGGAGATATTTTAGAGATCCAATTTAACAAAGCCACATCACAAAAATCATTTGAAATGATTGTACATACGCATTACTTTGTTTATTTGAGTTTGGTAGGAAATGAAATTGATTTCGCTGACGAAACGCATACAAATTTGCATGTCATTACTTCATGAATATTCATGAGGATTGTCTTGTGTGGCGTTTGTGTTGGCTCGCTCATATGGGTGGCCTTAATTAATACAAAGATTCCACTGTATCAAGACATAACATTAACAGTAACCAGATATTTATAATATTGACAATGTGTAACATGGCTCTTACCTTAGGATCAACGTAGTCATACTCTAGCTTTTGGTTTGATGGTTCCTGGGCAAATAAAGATATTAACTTGTAGTTTCCTATGTAACTGTATATAGAAGCCATTCAACTTAGGATTAGACACATTAAGAGTATCCATCCATCAATAAACAGAATCTGTTTTAACATTTAAGGAGCTTTTTAAATTTACAAAATGTCATTGCTGTATCACCCAGGACACTATTCCATGAGACAACCATGAAAGTGTCCGAGTGGCGCACTCTGGTGTTGATAGTTTTTTAGTTCCGACTGTAAAGAGCAAAGGCAGTAGTAAAGACTACAATTGGTTGGTTAAAGATCTTTTAAGAATGATAGTGAAATAGCCCATTGGTCTGCATATCATCTTCCGTTATATATTTCATTCACAGCTGTGAACAGGAAACATGACAAATACCCAACAAATTTTAGACGTCACTTTTGTTAAATATATCTGGTTACCGTAATACATAGCAAACAACGTCAAAAGTGAACGTGCTAGTTCCTGGGTTTTATTTTCTCACTTAAAATTGCGTTCTTGTGACTACAACATGCACATGAATTTATTAAGCTCAGAACAATATTCACAATTTAAGAGATTCTGCCTGCAACACGTTCAAATGGTAAATAAAACATCCAGTTTCAAAACAAACTTGATTGTCAACAATGTAGAGGTGAGCAGAGTTAACCGCAATACCCTTTGATGTTTAACTTTTCCACGTTCCAGGTAGCAGATTTCCCGTTACAATTTAGTACTCAGCCAATTCTTGGCAGAGGAGCCTTTAAATATACAATATTTGGACACACATGAGGTGAATAGCTGTAGTTAGGCTTTATGGTTGGTGGCCCCTGGATAACATACAACATGTCAATAAATGCCATTTTACTCAGTAGCGGATCAGGTGGTGCTGAGCAACAATCTTCTCCTGAAATTTTAGCTTAACTTAATAATTGTATCAATATATTTTTAAACAAAATTGGACGCATTCAATTCAATTGTAATTGTAAATATAATTTTTAATGATATTTATTTAGTCCTCTTATAATGTATGTTTAATAATTTAAATTATATTTTTAGAAGATAATTTATTCATATATATGTATATATATATATATATATATATTATATATATATATATATATATATATATTATATACTATATTATTAAAGGACATTTTATATATATATATATTTATTTATTTATTTATTTATTAACTAGTTTACACCACAATTATTGTTAAATAGATAATCTATTATTTTAATCGTGTCTTTATTTATTTATTATATTAAAAAAACATTTTAAAGAACAAATTATGTACAATGTATATTTTATATATATATCTTATATTTATTTGCCATATTTCATTTTATTGTATAGGCACTATATGAGTCAACGCCAGACTACATTCCAATTCATCATATAATGTATAATATTGATAAATTAATAATAATGTTTATGCAATGCAACAAACCAATAAGGTGTGATATGGCGAGAGCCACCTCTTCACATTTATTTATTTATTACTCACCAATTGTTTAGCCCAGCTGTTACATTAAATAGTCACAAACAAATGTGGGCCATTTCAGTTCTTAACATAGTCCCATTTCATTAACCTGTGCATTGTAAAAAGCCCACATTATAAAATACCAAGTTTAAATTACGGTAATAGTATTATTAATACAACAAAAACTATTAAAAAGATGTCTGCCAGACATTTCGATGATTAAGGCTATTATTACCATATCCTAGAGAGATGTTGGGCCATTTCACACTGTTTATTAATGTAATCCTACTTTCATTACCTCCCTGAAAAAACCATGTGTACGTTTGTTACTGTATAAGGAGGAATTACTCTTTAAGGCAAAACATCTTGTACCATTTAGACGAAAAACACCACAGAAATGTATATAGCTAAACATAACACATATTCATATCTCGCAATTACCATATTTAAAATATCAAACTTACCAATTTATTTATTTTATCCATTCAATAATTTTTTCTTCTTCAAATGGTGTTTATCTACATGTATACATTACATATTTAGTATACAATCATAATTGTTTATATACAGCTCATCATTTTAACTGTTATATTACACTTTTATACGTATCTAACTTATAACCTTAGTTAATTTTACCCTACTCATTGCCTAACATATTTACCTTTAAAAGACGTTTTATGTGTATGTGTCAACTGTTTGTGGGTTTTTACCTGAAATAATTGTATTCATATTCGAATAAAGCAGTACCCAGACACTAAGACTGGACACTGATCTATATAATGCACTTCATCACTTTACATATAAACAGCAAGATATATTGTATAATTATCATATAACTTACTGCAATAGGTGTGATGTATCCAGGTGTCCCCTCCGTGGGAGCTGGGTCCTGTGCAAAAATAACTGACATTAAGATGATCCTGATGTAACATGTAATAAATAATAAAGATGATGTGAAAAAACACAAAAACGTTATGTATACATAAGTATAAAATAAAAAATAGTAGATGGATAAATTAATTACTAAGTTACAGATGCACATGAAATAAAATATATTATGGTTGATAATAAATAAATACCACAAACAATAAAGGCCAGTGACTAGTTACAATTTACCAAAGCAGGTGTGCTAGAAATAACTGGGTCGGGTTTGAAGTGGGATTCAAATGTTCCGCATTTCAAATTTGATCTATTTTCAGCATTTATATTTATCAATCATCAGTTTTATTTTAACACTACTTATCTCTAGGAAGTAGATTCAGGGTGCTTACGTGTCAAACAAAGAAAAAACAGGTTACAAATGTTATGGCAACAGTAACTTTATATATAAATTTACACCAAGGGCTTGAGATATACATACTATAACAGTTAGACTGAAATAGGGAATATACGCAACAGTGAAATATTTTCATGCTAAGATATTGGCCTGAGCATAAATGCATCTTTTCTGTTTGGCAATGTCATTGTCATTAGTAAGATTATTGTTAATTATGTGACCCAGATATTTCCATGGAATAACATGAGGTAACGAACGATTATTGCAATAATCGTTCGTTACAACATCTTAGCATGAAAATATTTCACTGTTGCGTATATTCCCTATTTCAGTCTAACCGTGAATAAAAAAGTTTTTTATAATAAAACGTTATTACTATTGTTATAGTTATTGTTTTCTTTATAATACTGTTTACTAAGCAATATTCTATATACACGTTTTGAACTGAATGCTTGTTTTTTCACCTGAGATGAATATAAATGTCTGGGGATGAGTAACCTTTGTGTAACTGTTTGTTCAACTATTCCAATTATGTGATGTCATCGGTTATGAAATTGTCATTTATTTCTTTAAACACTTTTATGTTTAAGTTGCACCGTAGGTTTAATGGCAAATCTACCTAAAAGTGTACAATTCGGCAAAGTTCACCACAAATGGAGGACTACCGGTAGTGATAAGTGATTAGTGATAACATGTTAAGGTGTTTGGGTTGATTTTTTAATATCTACCCCTGTATACAGCATATATAAATGATGCATATAAAAGTGCTTACTGGAATGGGTGTGATATATCCAGGAGTTTCATCGGCTGCACCTGACACCTGTAGAATAAACAATAAATAACACACAGTGTACACCGTCTTGCAAGTGTACCATATTTATGCAGTACATTTACAACAGTTTTTTTAATATCTGTTTCTCTGACAATGGAAAAATGGTGTATGTTACCCAATAGTCCACAACCCAGCAATGTTTACTTTAACCAGGGGATCAGTGATTTCACTTGGGAATAACCAACATAATATTTTAGGCTACTGTTACACGCAAGCATGTGGGCCGGTTTTTTATTTCTACCCTGTATAATCAAGAAGTGTGTATACATAGACGATGCATATCAAAGTGCTTACTGGAATGGGTGTGCTTTGTTCAGGAGTTTCTTTGGTTGCGCCTGGCTCCTGTAACATAAACAATAAATAACACGTACTGTCGTCATACAATAGTACCGTATTCACAAGGTACACTTATGATAATTTTTTAAACGTCTGTTTCTCTGACAATGACAAAATGATGGCACATTGCATAGTAGCCCATGACTCTACACTGTTCACCACAAACTAGTAGAGTGCAGTGCCTCATGCAGGGATAGAGCTTCGGACTCTCGACTAAGAGAACCCGGGTTCGAATCCTGTGTGCTGCATTGTTAAAACCGTGGGCAAGTTTTTTTACTCTGTATTCTTCCAGTTCACTCAGCTGTATAAATGAGTACCTGGCTATAAACAGTGGTGGATAGGTGTATGAGCAGCCTTCGCGTATTAATTGTAGCATATGGCTGGATGCTTCCCAGAGAAGTTGAGATGGTGTTTAACTGAACAGTTCTGCCAGGGAAGTATATAGCGTAAAGCACTCTCGGCAATCCTGAGGATTGGATACTGCACTATATAAGAATTTATCTTTTACTTTGAGTAATTTTTCATGAGAATGACTTATATATTAAGGCTACCTGGGTAGTAGTGTCTGAGAAGGTCTATGGGTTGATTTGTATTTCTACTCCTATATAATAAAGAAGTGTATGTATATAATCAATGCATAAAAAGATCTTACTGGAATGGGTGTGATGTACCCAGGTGTTTCTTCAGTGGCTCCCGACTTCTGTGTAATAGAATATGCAACAGGGTTAAGCCGTACTGTCATACACGTACCATATGTGTACCGTACACTTAAAACAATCATTAAATACAGTGCATCTGTTTCTTTGACTATACATCAAAACAGTAATTTATTATATGGTTCCAGGTATCATTGGAGATTGCCTTACCTGGGGAGGTTTAACGTAATCATACTCAGGTGGTTTAGTCGCTGGCCCCTGGATAATAAAAAAACAGGTAAATTAATTTAATATGTTTACCATTTAACAAGTCAGTGTCATGTAAAAGTGCACGAAATTAAACATTTATGCAACACCTTCTCCAGAATATTCATACTCTCCTCAATTAGCTTATAATAACACCTCACATTACTCATCCTCCTAAGACCTCCCCAAACTCCACCATATATCAGAATCATCATTGACATCTCAGTCTAACTCATACAGATGTTGTCAACCTCCTCCCCAGGTGTGAGTCTATGCTTTGTGGTGACATGTCACATGGCAGTCAAGTATGGCCAATTCGATCAACATCGTGTTAAATTACATACCCTACAAAAACCGACATAACACGCCTAACCATATATTTATACCTACAAGCATATGTCAATTGCTGCTGTGTATAATAAACGTTGCGATGTTCGGAACAAACGAGAGATTTAAAGGTATGGTACAGCTTAGACAAAATGTGTTTGCGACCGATCAAGAAATGACTGGCATAATATAAATGAATTACAAATTCATTCTTAGATTTAAATTGTCACTGACAATTAAGAAGAGCAACCCCTACCACGGGTCTTGCGTAGTCGTAGTCAAACTTCTTGATTGTTGGCTCCTGCAAGGATAAACAAATTAATAAAGATAAAGGTATTGTTCGTACATACCACAGTATCCAATCCTCGTTGTTGCTCAAACCACTGTACACATTACTCCCTGACAGATCTGTTCAATCGCCATGCTGCATTTAATTTGCACAGACCACTTGTACACAACTATCCACCAGTGTATGTAGCTAGGTATTCATGCAATCATACCGCTGAATTTCATCGCCCATGGAAGGGTTAAGCCATGCTGCAATTATTGCATGAAAAAAACTTTTGAATGCAACTCAAAAGGCGTTTATGTGGGCAACAAAAGCAGTGCTTATATTCTGGTGTATGCGGTAAGCATAATAAATTAGGAAGCTAACAGTAGGCACATTCAATTACAGTCTACAGCCTCTCTTTCGATAGTTCTCGAGCTCGAAAAGATATTATATATTTGCTCTCGAATTTTGTTAAAAAGTAGCGATACAGGGTTCTGTTTAACGCAACATTTATCACTCTGCTGTTTACCACTATTGTCGTGAATTTATTTAACCATCGGGCCAGAACAGTGGAGGGGCTCGAGGAAGGAACAATCGTCCAAACAGTGGACATTGTTGCACCTCCGACTGATACCAGCATCCTGCAACAACAGATGCTGTGGTGTGGGGGGAGCCATTCTGAAATAGTTATTACAGAAGTGGCCTGGTGTGGTCGGTTCCCCCAACTTTGCTGTCAGTTTGTGTATTTGTTACAACTGTGATGACATTGTGGACTTAGTTTTTGCTAGTTATACATAAAGAGTTGGCTTACTTTTAAGCTCGCATCTGACTTTTGTTATCAGCAAACTAGCCACGTCCCTGTGGCACAAATTTATCTGGTAGCATACGTTGTCCCACATAAAGATTATTTGTTCACGATGGCAAAATATACTTGTTAATGCAGCTGAAAGAACAACAACCATCAACATTTAGCAAAGAAGTTCTAACTTCCTAAAGGGTAATCATTTCCACAAGTTTCAATATACATTGTAAGATATAAGAATTTTTTTATCCAAATGCCTCATATTACCCACTACATGTATATACCTACTTATACATATCTAACAATCTTTCACAGCCCCTGTCTCTATTACAACAATTACAACATATTACAACCTTAGTTGACTGGCGAATCATATTTGTGGTTAGACTTTGAGTTTGTCACTAGACTAACAATGTGCAAATGATTAATGTCATGGTTACATCATTCACTTGCATGCATGCACACACACGCACGCGCACCCACACACACACACACACACACCACACACACACACACCACAGACACACACACACACCACACACACACACACACACACACACACACACACCACCACACACACACACACCACACACACACACACACACACACAACACACACACACACACACACACACACACACACACACACACACCACACACACACACACACACCAAACACACACACCACACACACACACACACACACACACTCACCACACACACACACACACACACACACACACACACACACACACACACACACACACACACACACACACACACACACACACACACACACACACACACACACACACACACACACACACACACACACACACACACACACCACACACACACACACACCACACACACACACACACACACACACACACACACACACACACACACACACACACACTCACACACACACACACTCACACACACACACACACACACACACACACACACACACACACACACACACACACACACACACACACACACACACACACACACACACACACACACACACACACACACACCACACTCACGCGCACGCTCACAGCACGCACGCGCACGCGCACGCGCACGCAGCACGCGCACACGCACACTGTTTACTTGTACTCTGCATCACATGTCTGCTTTTGTTAGTTCATTATCTTTAATATTTAATTAACATTACCTTCTTTACACCATCATTAACATATTCATGGCTTCTCGGGTCATTAGCCTTCTTGTCGGATGTTTTCTGGAAAATAATAAAAATGCAAACATAAATGTTAGTTATACATTAAACAGAATATTTCACTGATACTACACAGGCAAAACAGGAACTCACTCTGACTGTAACGTATCTCAACTTGGATGTGAGAACATTTTCTCCATATTCCTTCATTATTTTTCTCTCCTCAATTAACTCACCTACTTTCCCCTTCCCCGGAGCCAGTTTTTACACAAATGCACGCATATATGGATGCATGCATGCATGCATGCACGCATACACGCACACACATTCACAAACACTGTGCACCATCTTTTCACCACACTTTCCCGACACGCTGGGAATATGTGGACTGATAGTTCATATGCCATTCCCTAGGTGGCGCCGCTGGTGAATGGAGCTGACAGCATGACAAGGGTACAGCTATTGGCTACCCCACCACGTACAGATGCCTTTTTTTGTAGAAAAACGGCTTTAGGATTAGGGTTGGATGTAGTTTGTGGGGATCTATAAGTTATGTTATAAACATACCTCAGTTGGCGCAACGTTGCTGGCCACACCTTCCTTCTGCCCCTGACAAATCATAGAAAATGTGGAAACATATTACATTGGTAACAATATCACCAATGACACTGACCTGATGGCTATGGATTGATTTCACTGAACCAAGCCCAGTTTCCATCATCCCCAAATGACACCCACTATATTGCTCCTTCCCTCCCTTCTCTCTGCCTCCCTCCCCTCTCCCTTCCCTTCCCCTCCCCTCTCCCCATAATGTTATCATCACGCAACTGTTCTTCTGTTCAAGTATGAGTTTCCTTGTTTAATGTAATCTCAATATACTAAGCTAATATGATTTATTACTATTATTTATTCATACCTTGATGCCATTACAATTCATGCTTTTTCTATATTATTATATAATAATAATCATAATTAGACAACTTGAAGAACATCATAAATCTAGACAAGTCCATTCTGAGTCTCTGAAATACATTAACACATGAATGTAAACTACACACAGTAGTTAAACAAATTACAATTATTAATGAATTCATTGTTATTACCAAATAAATTAATTCAGTATATTTTACCGGTATGAGAGTGGTGTAGCCAGGGTTGACCGAACGAGACGAATCATCCTCGTGTTTCTTCACTCCAGAATTCTGGAAGTACACATTGCACATATGCTTTTTTATGTAATTATATAATAATAATATAATAATAATTAGACAACTTGTAGACTGCCATAAAGCTGGGCAAAATCCATTCTGAGGTGCTGAAATACATTAACACATGAATGCCAAACTAGATATAGTAGCTAAATAAATTACAATTACTAATGAATTCATCGCTATTGTAAAAAAAATAATTAAATATATGTTACCAGTGTGAGAGTGGTGTAGCCAGGGTTGACCGAACGAGACGAATCATCCTCGTGTTTCTTCACTACAGAATTCTGGAAGTACACATTGCACATATGCTTTTTTATGTAATTATATAATAATAATATAATAATAATTAGACAACTTGTAGACTGGCATAAAGCTGGCAAAGTCCATTCTGAGGTGCTGAAATACATTAACACATGAATGCCAAACTAGATATAGTAGCTAAATAAATTACAATTACTAATGAATTCATCGTTATTGTAAAAAAAATAATTAATTATATGTTACCAGTGTGAGAGTGGTGTAGCCAGGGTTGACCGAACGAGACGAATCATCCTCGTGTTTCTTCACTACAGAATTCTGGAAGTACACATTGTACATACTAGCAAAACTGTGAGCAATAAAGACAGCTCTTAAATTGTTATTTCTTTAATTTGTAAAAAAATATCTTTCATTTAGTTTGTAAAGGCGATCTCTACTATTTTCACAAAGCAATAACTATAAACAAGAAATCAAGAGTAAACAATTATTTAACTATATCAGGCACATGGGTCCTGTGTTTGACAGACGGGCTGTTTCAGAAATGTATACTAAATTAAGTACTATAAGGCCCTGCACAGGCTAGACATCTGAATACCCCCCCCCTCCACAGCATATTAGAGCTCAGCCTACAGTCCACCCTGCATATTGGGCCACAACCTGACCACAGCTCACCCTGCCCCATACTGCCCTAACCCCCACCTCCCCACCCCATCCAGCCTTGTAATGACCTGAGGCCGGTTTCATAGAGGCTGGTTATGAAGTCGTAGCGGGCGATAACCCGTCGAAATCCTAAAACGTCGTAAAGTTACGCTAGTTGCATTTCACGAGTCTGCTCCATAGTTGCATTTAGTTGCACCATGTATTTAGTAGGAGCAACTTTACGCTATAGTTGAAATATTTACGTGATGCTCCCAAAGTTCATTGATGCATGCTCCCGACCCGCCCTGCACTCTCAATTTATTATTTTTAATGTTTATACTGGATATATCCTTTACATTCATCATAGCTTGTTATTTGCTATGCAACCGGCAAAGGCGGCAGCTAAAGCTAAAAAGGTGTCTACAGACACCACAAATACAGGGATTCCCCACCGCGACCTATTTACGTCAATTCTACATTGATTTGTTTGCGCGAATGCTAAATTGGTCTCATGAAACTGGCTGTAAGCTACACTGACTAGTCACTGTTAGCTGCGACCAATAGACCATATAATTGCTCGTAAAGTTACGCAGCTTTATGAAATCCGCCCCTGGCCCAAAGCTCACCCCCACAGCAACAAACTGTCTGCCAGCCAAAACCTGCCTCATACAGGGCTTTACAAAGTAGACATTTTCTATTCAATCTGTGTTGTTCATGAAACGTGACTGATTTTCTCAGATTTCACGTCAGAGTGTTTTGTCATTATTATGACAGAACCTAGCCTAGATTACCCAGGCTCAGTGAAGTGGCAGCATATTTTGCCCCTCACATCCGCCTGGGGAATTAATGCTCTGCCAATGTTACCACCAGGGTGGCCTTACCCAATAATTGGGTGGAGATGCCAACTGGCTGTCAGGCCAACTATGAAATAAGACAATAATTAAACAGGAATACAAATTCGCAGTTGTTTATGAAGCAGAAATTATGGCGGGATTAGCCAGGCTCCGATAACATTCATCAGCAGGTAAGTCACCACAGTCTTCTTTGCGATGTTAAGCAGCTGAGCAAGTCTTTTAAGCGAGACTAGATACAATCTTACACAGCCACTGTACAGCTACGAGCAGAAACACAGTACACTGGATATGTTTCCTGTCACAGCCGCAGATCCTCATCAAGATCAAAACAAGGTGGCTATAAATAATAAACACAGCCGTTTGTGAACAGCCTTTTGGGTAATGTTTCAAAGAAGCAACTGAGTATATATTAATTTGAGTGAACCTCTGGAGCCTGCCACTGCCTGGGAGGTGATGTGGCCACACTGTCCCCCAAAGTTAGCATGATAATATCTATGTACTGGTGGATAAACCCTCCATGTTGTACGCGGTGAGATATAAAACAGAGTTCTGTGGATCTGAAAGTAACAAACGTACCTTAGTCGGCTCAGTGTTGGCAGCCAGAATTTCGCCTTCCTTCTCCCCCTGACAAATCACAGAAAATGTGCAAACATTCCATTGGTAGCATCACTAAATAACATCTGATACATGCTGAAAAAACATCACTATAATGACATTGACAGCATTAGAATGACTTTCATGAACCAAACCCAGCTTCAATCATTCCCAAATTACATCCACTATATGCTCCCTCCCTCCCTTCGCTCTGCCTCCCTCTCCCTCTCTCCCTCCCCTCACCCCCCCCCCTAATGTTGTCATCGTATATATTGACTGTTACTCTGTTAAACTGTGCAGTTTTATGTTTCGGTTATGTAATATTAGGTACTCAGTGCACTAAACTAATATGGTTTATTACTGGTATTTATTCACACATAAATACTATAACAAGTTATGTTCTATGTATAGCAGTGTTTCCCCTGCTACATGGAGTGAGAGGTGGGCCACCTTCTAAGCCACCTCGCACTAAATATGCCAAAATTGCCACCTTCTTGCTATAAACATGTTTACATGCCGCAACCTTGTAGTTATGCATTTGTTTCCTCTCTGTTTCCCAGGAAATAGGTTAAAACACCTTACAGAATGCACCATTTTGAATGTAGTTTTTAAAAATAGTTCAGGGTGGCCATGGCCCGGGTCCACTGTGTCACATGGTGCTCCCTCAACTCGTCCTACCGCCTCACATATCATGTCACTCAGGGGAAACACTACGTAGTTATAGTAACACATCATTAGAAAATAAAATAATTAAGTATATGTTACCAGAATGAGAGTGATGTAGCCAGGGGTGGCCACACCAGATGAATCATCCTCTTGTTTCTTCACCACAGAATTCTGTAAGTACAAAATCACATAACTCAATATACGCTGCACACGTTTGCAACAATTTATATAGCATTTAGTTGCTTTGATAATGACTAACATGCAATCCTAATTATCAGAATGATTTTGTTTGTGGAGAAATTGTGAAAAAGATTCATCCAATTTCATGATATGTCATGATGTCATTTAATGATTTAGTCTTTAAAATGTCTTTGATCTCTCAAGTTCATGTGTCTTGCTGAGGTTACACTGCCTTTGAAATTCATGGTGTACATTCACAAATGGCCAGATATAAATAAAAAAATCACACCAAATAAATTCTTGTAGAACATCTATATAATAAGTGTTTCTCTGTTTGCTGGTTGGTTTGTGGAAACTGTCAGTTTTACATTTATATTGAGCTGACATTGTTCATGCTATCTAGCAGGCCCACATGGTTTGTAGATTTAGGCTTTTACCAAATTTGTCCAATGGGTTGGATAACTTGGGGGGCATAGCTTTATGCAGAGACGGGCGGGTAGAAATATCGGTGGATGGGTAATTAAAAAAGGCACAAAAAAGGTCTTCCAAAACTACAGATATTGTCAGTTATGCCTTAGAAGTGAGTGTAAATGGTGTCACATATATGTTTGTAGTCCATTTCAGGTCATCAGACACATTTTTAAATTGTTAAACTGGCTTAACAGTTAACATCCATGTGTCCAGCAAAACATGTGTGACTGGCAATAACTTGATCCAGCATAAAGCCCTGTTGGGCTCAATACCTCCAGAGGCTGTATACAGGTCTGTAGGCTGATATGGA
Source organism: Ridgeia piscesae (assembly GCA_025642075.2). Classification (NCBI taxonomy): domain Eukaryota; kingdom Metazoa; phylum Annelida; class Polychaeta; order Sabellida; family Siboglinidae; genus Ridgeia; species Ridgeia piscesae. The sequence continues at coordinate 414,816 of JAODUO010000120.1, forward strand.
ATATGCCTGCCTTTTTTCCACATGTAAGAAGTGCATTGGGGATGGGACTATAGGGATCGCAAATTTCAAGTTTTAGCACATGTGAACGTCTTTTACCCAAGCATTGCTGGTTGCATTAGTTGGGATATAACTTAACTACTCTAAAGGCAGTGTCACTGAGTGCTATGTCGCACTATTCATGCACAGTTTGAACACAACCCTGGTATGTGTGACTCAGCCATGATTTGGGTCAATCAGTGAATAAAAGTTGGCAACATTTCAATAACGAACCACCTGTCAAATTTTACAGTGAAAAAGGTTTGATTGCTATCAATTTAATATCTCTGCATAATTTCAATGCACCTCAGCCACCGACGAGACAAAATGACTGTTGAAACTTCTTCTTTCAGCTGTTTTGTGAATACATTTCCAGTTGGCTTGTCAATGGTTTAGATGCACCAGCCTGATAGTATGCGGTTATATTCACCCATGGGTTTACTTACCATCACACTTAGGCCACACCAGTTTTATTGTTGGGATTACATATTTCCGAGATGTTTTGTTCTGGTGAATTAAAATTAAAAGTCAATGCATGAAAAATATGATTTGTGTATTTTAAGTATCATGATCCATGCAGTGCATTGCTGAAAATGTTAAGATAAATATTTAAGCCTACTGTCGATATATACCTTTATAAAAGCTTAATTAAAATTTATTGAAGACTGCAGCAAATGGGTAGATTAGAAGAATGACATAGACATACTGTGATAATATTAATTTGAATGACAAATTAGGAAACATTGTTGACCTGCCTTTTTACGATGACCCTAATATAATAATAATATATGTTATTTGATATCATGCATCACCCCACACTCTACACCAACCCCCACACTCAACACCAACCCCCACACTCAACACCAACCACCACACTCTACACCAGCCCCCACACTCTATGCCAACCCCCACACTCTACACCAACCCCCACACTCTACACCAACCACCACACTCTAACAACACGCAACCTACAACAATGTAAACAATGCAATTATCTATAAAATTTGACATCTTTAACCAACAACTTATTGTACACCAATACTCCCATCAGCATAAATACATAATAAACTGCACTCTACACCAACCCCCCACACTCTAGACCAACCTCCACACTCTAAGCCAACCCCCACACTCTACACCAACCCCAACAATCTACACCAGCCCTCACACTCTACACCAACCCCCACACTCTGCACCAAACCCCACACTCAACACCAACCCCAACACTTTACACCAACCCCCACACTACACCAACCCCCACACTCCACACCAACCACCACACTCTACACCAGCCCCCACACTCCACACCAACCACCACACTCTATGCCAACCCCCACACTCTACACCAACCCCCACACTCAACACCAACCCCCACACTCCACACCAACCACCACACTCTACACCAGCCCCCACACTCTATGCCAACCCCCACACTCTACACCAACCCCCACACTCTATACCAACCACCCACACTCTACACCAACCCCCACACTCTCACACCAACCACACACTCTCATGCCAACCCCCACACTCTACACCAACCCCACACTCTACACCAACCCCACACTCTACACCAACCCCCACACTCTACACCAACCCCCACACTCTACACCAACCACCACACTCTACACCAGCCCCCACACTCTACCAACCCCCACACTCTACACCAACCCCCACACTCAACCAACCACCACACTCTACACCGCCCCCACGCTCCACACCAACCACCATACTCTATGCCAACCCCCACACTCTACACCAGTCCCCACACTCGACACCAGTCCCCACACTCTACACCAACCCCCACACTCCACACCAACCACCATACTCTATGCCAACCCCCACACTCTACACTAACCCCCACACTCTACACTAACCCCCACACTCTACACTAACCCCACACTCTACACCAACCCCACACTCTACACCAACCCCACACTCTACACAACCCCCACACTCTACACCAACCCCCACACTCTACACAACCCCCACACTCTACACCAACCCCACACTCTACACCAACCCAACTCTACACCAACCCCCACACTCTACACCAACCCCCACACTCTACACCAACCCACACTCTACACCAACCCACACACTACACCAACCCACACTCTACACCAACCCCCAAACTCAACACCAACCCCCACACTCTACACCAACCCCCACATTCTACACCAACCCACACTCTACACCAACCCACACTCTACACAACCCACATTCTACACCAACCCACACTCTACACCAACCCACACTCTACACCAACACCCAAACTCTACACCAACCCCCACACTCTACACCAACCCACACTCTACACCAACCCACACTCCATACCAACCCATACTCTACACCAACCCCCACACTCTACACCAACCCCCACACTCTACACCAACCTCCACTCTACACCAACCCACACTCTACACTAACCCATACTCTACACCAACCCATACTCTACACCAAACCTACAACCCCCACACTCTACACCAACCCACACCAGACTCACCTGTGATAAACACACACACCCGTCCAACTGCACAGAAGGGATTGGAGAGTCCATAAGAGTAGGCTGGTCACTTACCTGTATGGGGACAGCTTCCCTGTTGTCATACTGTGCCACAGGGAGAGCTTCATTGTTGTCATATTCTGTCGTCTGTGACATGTGCAGTGTCAGCCCTGTCACTGCCAGGTGCGGTGTGAGTCCACTTCCAAGACACATGTGCCGGCGCTCGAAGGCGCTCAAGCGGAACCATGCTTCTATTCAATGGACCACTAACAGCACAAACACCTCAATGGTGACATTATATACAGCAAATGTACGGCATTGATATATGCTGTTATATAAGTATACTTCCTGGTCGCCTGCAGATTACTGGCCTAAATGCAATAGTAGTGTGGCATTCTGCAGGCATACAGGTAATGGGTCGTGACTGTGCATGTGCGGGAGTTTGTTCAGTATATAGTTGGTGTATTCAGTGTGTTTTGTTTACAGCTCTATAGGGTTTGTGTTGTCGCGCATATGTAAAGTAAAAAGGCAAGTTCTTATATTATATAGCGCAGTATCCAGTCCCCAGGACCGTACAAAGCGATTTACACTTTACTTCCATGACATACCTGTTCACTCAGACACCATCTCGGCTTCTCTGGGAAGCATCCAGCCATATGCTACAATTAATGTACGAATGCTGTTCGTACACATATCCACCACTGTCTATAGTCAGGTACTCATTTATACAGCTGAGTGAACTGGAGCAATGTAGAGTGAAAAAACTTGCCCAAGGTTTTAACACCGCAGCTCAGGATTCGAACCCGGGTTGTCGTAGTCGAGAGTCCAAAATTCTAACCATGAGCTATATGTGTGTTTTTTTCAGTGGTGGATTTGTCTGTAGTAGTTTTGTTGCATAATCATGTACATTAATTCGTACTGAGAAATGTATGATTTGATTAAGGCAATGTATATAAGCTAGCATGTATATGACACAGCTTGCAATAAGCATAGCTCATCTATGAGTAAACACAAGATTATGTCTGCAACATACACATGTGTTTGCAAATGAGCCAGCATGCTATAGTCGCTCATTTAGCTCCTCCTAAATGGACAGGCATTAGCTATCATTGAGGTGAGCACTAGATAATGAGAGAGGTACAAGTTAAAATTAAGTCACAACAAAATCAAGCAGATTAGAATCAGTTTTTATTATAGTCTCAACCCCTTACCCTTGTCATCATTTACAGTCCACAGTGCTAACTGCATCCACATCGAAACCCAACAAATTAGCCAGTTAAAGTGAGAGTGCCTGTTGTTTTACACTTATTTTTGTTGCGCAGTCACGCTATACAGTATCAATTACATTTATTATAAGGTACTGAAAATCCAAATATGTTTTAATGAAGCCAATCCAATTTAAAAATGTAACCATTCAATATAATAATTTATAATAATCGCCATGCGCTGTCACTCAAATTGTCGCGTTGTCACAAATTCCCGAATAACAAACTTGGAGAATTCTTAGGAACACTGCGAACTGCTGGAACGACTCAATGTCAACACTCATGTGTTTACGTGGTCGCATATGTTACCATCTCATTAGTACTCAGCAACCTGACACATGCCTCCATAAGTAATTGCCACATTGTAAGGGAGTAATTTGCCTGCAATATTTAATGAGTAGCTATAACGGGAACATATGTAGCTGTAACAGGAAGTAGCTATAACGGGAAGTAGCTGTAATGGATTTAGACCATATATTTATGCAGAGACCCATCCACCCATCATTTGGATGGGTAAAAACTGTTGTGGACGTGTAGAAATATGGATGGACGGGTGGTGGAGGGGTAAAAAATGAAAGAGCAAAAAAATTGGGTAAAGGTGGTCCAAAACCATAAAGATTGTCAGTTTGGCCTTAAAGGAGAGTGTAAATGGTGTCACGTGTGTGTTTGTCATCCACTTCAGGTCATCAGACACATTTAAAGTTTATAAACAGGCTTAACAGTTAACATCCATATGTCCACCAAAACATGTGTGACATCTACTAAGACTTCTGATAATTGATAACACATGGTGTCTCCAAGACTTGGTCTACGCCATCAGTGAAATGTAATTTAATTACAGTAATTACCATTCTTGTCTCACTTATCACCAGTGACACAAGAATTATTTAAGTTTTGGGGGGTTTAGAACACACAGAGCTTCAGTGCCACTCCCCCCTGCCCCCCCCCACTGTCTTGATGCATTGGTCTGGTAGCATCCACTCATCTGGACAGACATCAGAAGAAGATGGAGGGGGATGCTGTTGGAAATTGTTTGACAGCCCCAACAAATTACTTGCTGCTGTTTTACTGGGGGGCTGGACCATATCTGCCACCTCAAACAAAATGTCGACAACAACATTGCCTTCCATTTGTCCGTGTTTTCCCTCGGACAATTTTGTGTGTACCAGTAGGTGCATGCTCTTCACACATTTCGCACCTATCTCTGCTCACTCCTACAGTTAGACGTCTGTTTGGTTACACACAAAACATAGTACAGTATATTTTTTTGAAATGATTTTTTCAACATTCACCTGCTGTGACATAAGTGCATTTGAGCAGTCAGCTTCCTGGTGTGACTGTGGAAGCTGTTGACAGTGAAATGGTGCATTTTTAGCTGATTTTACTAAGCGGATGGGTACTTGGCAGTGATTTGGCTAGTTGACACCTCTGCTGTATTACTGCCTGCATTCATGTGTAAATGTTGACGGGTGTCATACATAGCGGTATTTTCAAGAGAACAAAATATTGGAATTTGACGGTGTACTGACCCGCTCAGATTTACTGGAGGCGGGACAGAACCATATATCTGACCCCACACAAAAATTCCCCTCTTGCTCCCCCCACCTCCACCCCCACCCCGACCCCCACCCCATTTCTTCTTCTATGTTTATCACAGATGGCAAGGGCTACTGTTTCTCATAGCCCTGCACCCTGCATATTATATCATCTGAATATATGCGAGTGCCTCTAGAAACCACTTACTAATATTCACACATAACCAAATAAATTATAACAAGTCCTACCAGAATTCTACAGAAAACCACTGAGCTGCAACAGCGCAACTAATTATTAATATCTTGTTCGAGTAAACTTTGCATATTCAGTACATAATTGTCTGAATGGTCCATTTCCACATAACAGGACATTTAAACATTGACGTTTATTGTCTGCAACCTACTCCTTTATCTTATACACAAAAGGCCAAACAAAACCTTATCATTAGAAATTAAATAAAACATTTTATAGCATTTTATCTGAGCTTGGAAACGCATCCATCACACATTCACACAAAGATTCAGGTCTTGAAATTTGACTGGGTGATAAATAAATATGGTACTGTTGTGGCCCATATGAAGCCTCCATAAATTATGATCACATTGGAACATGCACAACCATCCAGACTGGCACAGTGTTGCAATACCAAGTCAGTTTGTCTTTGCCCAAAGTTAATATTAGAAATGGCACTAATAGAAAAATAGAACTGGCACGAATAGAAACATATAATTGGGACAATGGGGAAGCCACTGTGCCACCCACAACTCCAGCTTTTCTCAACTGCCGGCTCGCAGGATTTCATGTAGGATAACATTTTTGCCAGTCCAAAAATATTCTGGTAAACACGTTGTAAGGAATTATGGTTGCATAAATTCCTTGTAATTACTTTTCATGAAATATTATAATTATTATATATGAAGTCATAATTAACAGTATATTGTAGAAATGCAGTAGTCAAGCTAGAAGCATAGCTTGGTGTCCTTAAACCAGTTACAACCAGTTGTCCGAGTTCGCTAAGGATAGACCAGGCATAGTTCTTGGATGAGTAGGAGCTTGACCACTGAGATGGCCTTAGGTAAGAGATACCAGCTCCTTATTAGTTAGTGCAGATGTGCACTAGACCTGACGCTGACCAATAGAATGGCCAGGCGCATAGCAAGAGGGCGAAGTAGCCAGTATTTAAAGATAGAGTAGTGCGCGAGAGAAGGAGGAGAGAGAAAGAGGAGGGAGAGCACGCACGCACCATGTAACTTCACGTCTGGCGCCCACGGAGCCAGGCCAGTTAGACAATTGTATTGACTTCTGTATTATGCTGTCTGTATTAAAGTTCTTGAAACGAACACTTGGAAAAGTCTTCTGCAAATGATTGAGTAATTAGAATCTCTCTCCGTGAGTATCTGATTTCTAATGGACAGTGACACTGTGGCTGATCTGAATAGGTCATGGCTAACTGTCTAGGGGGTCAGTACGGAGGGGGAATATTGCGTTACGTGCCCAAGATTAGAACGCCGAGTCTACGACTATACAACAAGAGGCAGATGCGGATTGATCACGAGTAAATCAGAAGACCGGCCAATTCTAACATTGGCGTCGCGCGCCAGTTGAACTATGTGTAATACAGACGGTATGTACACATTCTAACATTGACGAGACGCGCCAGTTGAACTAACATTGGCGTCGCGCGCCAGTTGAACTATGTGTAATACAGACGAGACGGTATGTACAAATTCTAACATTGACGAGACGTGCCAGTTGAACTAACATTGGAGAGCGCGCCAGTTGAACTGTGTGTAATACAGACGGTATGTACAAATTCTAACATTGATGTCACGCGCCAGTTGAACTTGCATACTACAGACAGTGTGTACGAATTCTAACATTGACGTTGCACGCCAGTGGAATGAATATACTACAGACGGTATGTACAATTCTACAGTGGAGACACACGCCAGTTGAACAATGTCTACGACAGACATAGGCGAGTACACATGACGAACGGCCAGCGCAGAACGAATGTGAGACACACACGAGCTACTACAGAGGTGAGCAGATGAACTATCATATCGATGATTGGCGAGCACAACAACGCGCCCAGAGTGACCGCACTCAATCTCCTCGGGAGGTGAGACAACGACGACGATGCATAATCCTACAGCCTTGGCTGCGTGGACGGCTCCACGCCACAAATACACTGCCGCACACGACAGTTTTCGTGAGTACACACAATCCTGCTTCCCGCCTTTTACAACCGCAGATAAACGTTGGAATGATGCTGGACAGTAGGTGTGTCCGCCAACAGAAATCGTCGTGACCGCACGCTTTGAAACGTGCACTAAATTCATGCGTGATTGCGACAATTCTGCTGTGATTGTTAACACTGTGCCCATGCAGTCAGCACGGCAAAGGTGGGATTGCACCTCTCTACTGAGGCACAGTATTTTTAACATGGCCATGCAGCACGAGGTGGACTGGACAGGGGTCAGCGCTCCGCCCGGCCAGTTACGAAAATAGACAATGGACAGGTTTGCTGTACAGTGTTGCTAGAGAGGCGATGCTAGAAAAGCGATGCAACTTGGCGCAGCCCTGCCGCTCCATACAGAAATAAATGTTCGGACGCTGCCGCGTCCATAAGGTGACTGACCGCTTCGACCGACCAGTACGTTGGTGATGACGTCAGCCTGTTGAGGCCAAGCCAGGGAATCTTCATGTTTCCTGCATGAAGGACGACATGAAGTAAAGAGAGACAACTGCCACTTCACAAGACACAGAGTTTGAACGTTATTGAAGTTTTTAACGAGCAATGACACTTACTTCGGACATTTATGTTTATAAATGGGACTTTTATTTGACTTCTTCTAGGCACATGAAACATTTGGTAAGATGCATTGTTATTTAATTCTACATCATACTAATATTTTTTGTCCATGGTTATCGGTTTGATGTTTCGTTGGATGCAGTAATCATATTATGTTTTATGTCAGTCCCTGACTTTATATTCTACATTACTTCATTGTTATATGTTGGTGATGTATTTTGTGTTGCGGGATAAATTCATCGTGATATATACATATATCTGAACACGACCGTTTACCTTAGGAAAAACGATATTTCTTATATCGCCGGAGCTCCACAATACTCAACTATATATTTTCAATGGTTCAGATTTAAAAATTCACCAGTGTATGTAATTTCTATGTATACAGTTGAGATGTTTTGTTGTTGGGGGTAATGGCATTTTTTATAAGTGGCAAAGAGATGTTATATGGCACTCAGGTTAATAAGAGGTCAAGAGGTTTTTTTCTTCATGACTATGTTGTAGTTTCAGATGATACGTATTCCATGGCGCAAGCGTTGCCTTATTCGGCATGATTAGCTAACTCTGGATTTTGTATCTGAAACATAGTTGAGTTTAGGCCTTTTATAGGTTATTTAGGCATTCTGATGTTCGAATTGCCGTTGATTGTTTAAGTATGAGGTTCTTACGTAAGAAGGTCCGCTAAGCCATACTAGCGTTGAGTGTAGTGCGGTGTATATCATAATGGCTGTCTTTGGGGCCCACAAATGGATCGGGTTATGGTATATGAGCTATCCATCTTAGAGGAATGGTTTAGTTACTTGACTAGCAAGTCCGCTTAGGTTTCCCGGATAAACGTTAAGTGACGGCCGCACTGTTTATCGCGGATGTTGTAAGGATGAATTTGTGAAATTTGCCCGGATAAACATTAGTGATTGCAACACTATTTATCGCGGAGGTTATGATAGGATCCTGATTTTGGCATTTTGTATTTTTTTTCATACCAAAGTGAGTGCACCACTGATTATCGCGAAAGGTAAATTGAGATATATTGATTTATGCAATAAGTTTAGCAGCAATAACATTGAGTTGAAGAGGTATGGTCCACATCCTGATTTGAAGAGATAAGGTTGATTTATAGATTGAGTTGAAGAGGTATGGTACAAATCCACTACGTTTCACATACCAGTAGTTGGTCCATGTGGTAACCCATGTCATTAGCAGCTACGCTATGTTATTGATGGGTTCTTTATTTTCCTGCAATGAACAAGTAACGTAATTACGGTTACGTCAGAAAAAGCTGCAAAAGAATGGCATTGTCTGACAATGATGTTTTGTCACATATGTTGCTACGTTTCTCTATGATAAACAATAAGAGTAGCTATGGTTGCATGAGATAGTCTGATATTATGTTGTGTTTTTATTGAGTGTGAAACTGCTTTTTAGGCAGTTATATTATATGTGGTATTGCGCTATTTACTTACCGATGGTTTGCATTTTATATTTATGCACCGTTAGTTGGTTCTTGGTGATGAACTTATTACAGTTATTGTCTTCGCTTTTTCTGATATAGAGTGGTAACTCGTTGCTATGTAGTCATTTGCATGTATATTGAGAGTATGTCTTTTGCTTACAGTTTATTTGGTGTTCTTCGATATTTAATTTAAACCGGCCGGTTAAATTAATATCATTATATACTCTCACTGTTGGTTTGCTTTTTAGTGTAATATTGCGTGGTTTTATTTCAAACTTTGACTTTGAAATAGAGGACTTTTTATTACTTTGGTATACAGACAGTTCATGTGAAGTAATTACTTATTTTGGTTTTTACGTGATTTACCGTAGATAAATCACTAGTTGGGTGATGGAGGTGTAAGGAATTATGGTTGCATAAATTCCTTGTAATTACTTTTCATGAAATATTATAATTATTATATATGAAGTCATAATTAACAGTATATTGTAGAAATGCAGTAGTCAAGCTAGAAGCATAGCTTGGTGTCCTTAAACCAGTTACAACCAGTTGTCCGAGTTCGCTAAGGATAGACCAGGCATAGTTCTTGGATGAGTAGGAGCTTGACCACTGAGATGGCCGTAGGTAAGAGATACCAGCTCCTTATTAGTTAGTGCAGATGTGCACTAGACCTGACGCTGACCAATAGAATGGCCAGGCGCATAGCAAGAGGGCGAAGTAGCCAGTATTTAAAGACAGAGTAGTGCGCGAGAGAGAAGGAGGAGGGAGAGCACGCACGCACCATGTAACTTCACGTCTGGCGCCCACGGAGCCAGGCCAGTTAGACAATTGTATTGACTTCTGTATTATGCTGTCTGTATTAAAGTTCTTGAAACGAACACTTGGAAAAGTCTTCTGCAAATGATTGAGTAATTAGAATCTCTCTCCGTGAGTATCTGATTTCTAATGGACAGTGACACTGTGGCTGATCTGAATAGGTCATGGCTAACTGTCTAGGGGGTCAGTACGGAGGGGGAATATTGCGTTACGTGCCCAAGAATAGAACGCCGAGTCTACGACTATACAACAAGAGGCAGATGCGGATTGATCACGAGTAAATCAGAAGACCGGCCAATTCTAACAACGTGGTACATTGTACATAGAACCAAGCTGGGCCAATAGAAAAAAATAGCTGTATGCTCATTAAAAATATCTTCTATTGATCAGCTATTTGACTCTAGTTGCAGATAAGCAATCCACGTGTATATTAAGTGCCATCAGCTGTTGTTAAGTAAAATCTAAAATGCGTATGTAATCTGTGACGATATTACAGAATTAAATTGTGGTCTGACGCCACGGTTTAACGGCAACATGCTGGTGGCGCCACCTGACGGAGTTCATTGTGGCCGTAATGAATCGAAGAGGAAAGCGCATTATTTACTTACACATTTTGATCTATTTCAGGCATTAATTATTATTCTATGATCACGTGGCCAGTGCATACGCGTAGTGCAGGTGTAGTAGATATGGCATGCGAAGTTTGGTCACCGTAGGTGATCATGTTGATGTTTTTTTCTCGAGGTGCGGGCATAATTTGACCCTAAACTAAAACTGCAAACCTTCAGTGACGGCTGAGGCTTCACTGCATTGACTAATTTAGTCAGTTATTACATAATTTGCGTACGAAGGCGCAGTCCTTGACCTTGTTGTCCACTTCAACGCGAGTTACTGTTTATATCATATTGTAGTACAGAATTGGAACAGGGTGGTAGCTGACAGCAAAACGGTCATAGCAAGAAAGTTATAAAGAAACCAGGCTGACTTTACCTTCTCTTGGTGACCATGTCCTGGTTTTAAATCCCAATTCCAACCGAAAAAATTAAATATGCAAATATATGCAGACCCCATCACGTGAGTCACGTGGTTGATACATCCCGCTCCCACGGTATGACGACACGAAACCACGCAAATGGAGGGTGCCGGCTCCTCTGTCCAGTAGTAATTTGTCACGGGATGTCTGCTGTCTAGGACGTGGGATAGTTTAACATCAAACGGTATTGCAGTCAATTCTTCTCGCCTCTGCTTTATTGCCAATCAATTAGCAATTATTACACCAGATGACCAATATCTTGAATCTGAAATATATAATTTTTATTATTATTTTATTTACATATTTTGTACGAACATAATTATTGTTTATTCTGCTGAAGGTTCATCACTGTATCAAATGATTAATTAATGAATGGGGTTAAATTAATTGAACAAAGTTAAATTAATTGACAGCTGAAATTAACCATTGACTCTATAGCACGATATGTAAACATCACATGTGGTAACCAGGCGCATTTAATATCAATTAAAAGGTAAGTTAAAAGGTAAGTTCTTATACAGCGCAGTATCCAGTCCTTAGGACTGCTCAAAGCGCTTTTACACTTTACTTCCCCCGCAGACCTGTTCAATCAAATACCATCTCAACTTCTCTGGGAAGCATCCAGCCACATGCTACAATTAATGTGCGAAAGGCTGCTCGTACACATAGTCACCATTGTCTATAGCCAGGTACTCATTTATACAGCTGAGTGGACTGGAGCAATGTAGAGTGAAACAACTTGCCCAAGGTTTTAACACCGCAGCACAGGATTCGAACCCGGGTTTTCTTAGTCGAGAATCCGAAGCTCTACCCCTGAGCCATTGCGCTGAAATTAACCAAAACATACCTAATGTTACGGATCTCACAATAAATTCATGATTTGTAACCTTGCAGATGCTAGTTGCGCACAAACCGTTGACTGGAAGCAAAGTACAACGGGACAAGCGAAAGACGACCACACGGATGAGCCACAAGATCGTTAGACTGACCAGTGAACTGTCGCAATACAAATCGACAACTAAAGCAATACAGGTCCACATTGACAAACGTTAAGTTTTCAGAACAAACTTATATCGGATGTCACCCTTGTTTAATGGTATAGAATAATACATTTCAAGGTTAATAGTAATTGTCTTACCATTTTAAAGTTGAAACACTAAACGTTTTTCCGTTGTACCCTATAGTTGGTGTATTTGACGACAGTGCAATTTATTTTCTACGGATAGAATGTTGTAAGATTTAAATGGAAGCTGATACAGTTGTATGATGCAAATGTGCATACAACGTTGACATTTGTAACAATTTAAACAGTTTTTACAGTTTGTTCATTATCCTATTGTGTTTTGATAACGTTTCGTATACTATTCTACAGTACAATTCCCTAAAAGTACAGTACATCGTATAATTCCACTATTATATTCCACACTGCAAGTACGTAAAAAATACGATACAACGTAAAACGTTACCGTACATTTTACTCTGCCAATCCGTTAAAAAAACCGGCACACCGTAACAAGCGAGCCGTATACCCTACGGTACAATTCCGTGCAAAATACGATACGCCGTATAGATGGTGCGTATATTCTACAGAATTCTTCCGTTAAAATTACGGTATACCGTAAATCGTGTACCGTTAAATTTACGGTGACTGGTTGGCACCATTGCTGCCAAACATGTTACCGTAAACTTTACGGTACATTTCTAAGAAGGCAGGTTATGTCTTTAAACGTTTATTATAACGGTTCATATTCGCCACCCATGGCTACTGTTGACTGGTTACATAAGTATCAGTAATGCATGGTTTAATTTCATTGTTGATAGTTAACTTAATTAATTAGTATTCTAGGAAATCACAAGTTAAATTATGTATTTTTGTCGATCCAATAATTCAATGCCTGCAAGCGAAAACAGATTTATCTTTATGTAGGCGACATAAACGGTAAACCTCATGGACGCCAGATGGCGACACATTTGTGCATTAGATAGATATTCCATTCACCAAGTGACGCCGTGTTGGAGTGCGCCCTATGAACCACTCCGTTTGCAGAATTGCGGTTTTACAATATGAGGAAAAAGAAACATTCTGTTATAAGCAATACAAAAGTGACGAAGTTTGGCTCCCTGTACCTCCTACTCTTAATTTTTCTTTTAATCTTACTCTTGTTCTTTCCTTTTTCTGTGTGTGTGTGTGTGTGTGTGTGTGTGTGTGTGTGTGTGTGTGTGTGTGTGTGTGTGTGTGTGTGTGTGTGTGTGTGTGTGTGTGTGTGTGTGTGTGTGTGTGTGTGTGTGTGTGTGTCGCGTGTGTGCTGTGCGTGCGTGCGTGCGTGCGTGCGTGCGTGCGTGCGTGTGTCTGCGTGTGTGCTCACACGCAGACGTGTGTCATGTTTTTCTATTTGTTTTCAGCAGTGGTCTTTATTTACTGCAACCTGAGGCACGCATTGTTAAGTCTCAGCTCATAGAAATATAAACTCTCAATATTATATATTATATATATATATATATATATATATATATATATATATATATATATATATATATATATATATATATATATATATATATATATATATATATATATATATATATATATATATATATATATATATATATATATATATATATATATATATATATATATATATATATATATATATATATATATAATAGTTTGCCGTTCGTAGCGTAATGAGCTGAGACTTAACAATGCGTGTCTCATGTTGCAGTGAATAAAGACCACTTTCTAAACTGCATCAAGTCGAAAACAAATCACATGTTATTCCATGAACAACACACCAGAAAAAATTCATGTTTTATTCGTGCATATTTACGCATTTCAAGATACAGGATGTTAAAATAATATCGATTATATATATTAACGTAGGGCTACATATTTTCTACAAGCATGTAAAATTGTGAAAAATAATGGCATTAATTTACTAATTCACCAGGCCGTGTTTCACTAAACACTGTTTACATACAGAGTATTCAAACAGGAAACGTTGTTTTATTGTCTGGCCTCATATGCAGGGCCATTCTCGATACATCCAGTTGCTTACTACGTGTGAAAGCAAGAGTCGGCATATGTTGCGTTGATTTATACACTGCAATTACCGATTTTTCTTAATATATATATATATATATATATATATATATATATATTTATATATATATATATATATGTGAGCGTGGTGTGTGTATGTATGTATGTGTGTGTGTGTGTGTGTGTGTGTGTGTGGTGTGTGTGTGTGTGTGTGTGTGTGTGTGTGTGTGTGTGTGTGTGTGTGTGTGTGTGTGTGTGTGTAGTATATGTTTGCGTGCGTGTGAGCTTCGTCAGCAAAATGAATATTATAATTTGATTTCAAAAGATTAAAAATCGTATCCAACCTCAGTCACATCACGGGGACACTGTTGGTACATGTTTGCCAAGGTATCAAGTAGCATAGTAAACCAGAGTTGTTGAAAGTTGCTCCTTGGACAAAGTAAATGATGGCCCTTTTTACCTGTCAATGGATACCAACAAATAGCATTCTAGGAACAAACTCACAGTCGTAGCACTACAAATTAATAGGCCACATTTCGTTGCTCTTCAATTATATACATTTCCTAATACGATAACATAACAACGGTCGTGTGTGGATGTCGCCAGTGTTCCTTGTAACGCATTATCACCTCGCACAGTTTTATATGTTCACCTGAAGCGTCAGCTACCCTGTTCAACTGCTTCAGAATGACAATAACTCGTTGTTGAATGAGACGGATGCAAAACCGTCATTTTCCAAAGGTTGGATGTGATATATCTGAATACACTGAGCACGTTGAATGAATATAAGTCGACATTGTCAGTGGTCGAAATTACCATTAATAATCAACTCGTCGAGGAATAAATTACGTGCAGTCATTTCTACTGCATTATGCAAGGTACGCGGTAAATCAATTAACAGTGTAAATGAATGAACTCGTTGTTATATGGGAAACATAATCACGTATAGTTCCGGCGTTGAAGATCACCGAAAAGTTCACTGTGAAGCGACTCCTCGCGATGGTCACGGAACACCTCGCGTTTACTGGCGGCGAGAGACCCCATACTTCCAACACGCCAGGAACCGAATAAGATACCCTCGCGTAGATCTTTCGCCGTAAGTGGTCGGAGAGAGAGAGAGAGAGAGAGAGAGAGAGAGAGAGGAGAGAGAGAGGAGAGAGAGATGAGAGAGAGAGGAGAGAGAGCGAGAGAGGAGAGACAGAGAGAGACAGACAGACACACACACACAGAGAGACAGAGAGACAGAGAGACAGAGAGACAGAGAGACAGAGAGACAGAGAGACAGAGAGAGACAGAGACACAGAGACACAGAGACACAGAGCGAGAGAGAGAAGAGAGAGAGAGAGAGAGAGAGAGAGAGAGAAAGAGAGAAAAGAGAAAGAGAGAGAGAAGAGAGAGAGATGTTCGTCTCACAAGACTATAGCCAGTCATGGTCTCGCAATGTTCCCCTAACGCCATCTCTGGTCAGTGGCATCTGTCTGGCATGTCCGTTCTTGCATGTGTCATTCCGATATGTTTGACGTGTCGTCACTTGAACGTTCAATTTCTGTCCACGTGTCCATTTCTGTCCATAGTGCGTATGTGACAACCAACCAAGTGTATTTGCCTGTGCAAAATCGCGCATAATATCCACACCTTATCACGCGTAGTTTCTTGATCTATCTGACGTGTTCAGCCGCGAAAGTACTTTCCTGCTCCGTCTAACGTGTTCTGTCTCGCACGCCGTATCCTTATCTATCTGACGTGTACTATCTCATACGTATGTTCTGGCCGCGTTCAGTCTCTAACGTAAACTGTCTCGCGTGTTCAGTCGCATATGTACTTTCCTGACCTTGCTGACGAGTTCGTTGTCGCGTGTTCCATCCTGCCCGTTGTTGCTCCCACCAGCCCATCATACACTCCCTTACTGTCCACAGGCGCCCGTCAACACATCGGACCATCTCCACTTCTCCCGACAACGTCGGACCACGGGCGCGAGCTCGCCGGGTCTCCCCCCACCTCCCCGTCCACCCCTGTGCCCGTTGCAGGGCGTACCCGACGGCGTCACGACGACACAGCGCCCCCGACGGTCACACCCCCCCCAAAAAAAAATTTAAAAACCCCCACTATGAGGTGAAAATGCCCGGAGGCGCCCGTTACTGAGGGTTTCTGCGCCACTAGGGGTGATTTTGGGACGTCCGGCCGGGGGTCGGCCCGTCGGATCGTCGATGCCCGTCGGATCATCGGAGTACGTGATGTCTGTCGGGACCCCGTTCGATGTCAGCCCCTCGAGCAGTCGCAGCTTACGTTGGCACTGCAACGGGAGCGTGGTTCGTAAGGGGCTTGGTAAATGAGTTAACGAATGAGTGAGTGAGTGAGTGAGTGAGTGAGTGAGTGAGTGAGTGAGTGAGTGAGTGAGTGAGTGAGTGGTGGTGAGTGAGTGAGTGAGTGGGTGAATGGGTGGGTGGTGGTGGTGGTGAGTGAGTGAGTGAGTGGTGGTGGGTGAGTGAGTGGGTGAGTGGTGGTGTGAGTGAATGGGTGGGTGGGTGAGTGGTGAGTGAGTGAATGGGTGGGTGAGTGAGTGAGTGAGTGAGTGGGTGGGTGGGTGGGTGAGTGGTGAGTGAGTGAGTGAGTGAGTGAGTGAGTGAGTGGGTGGGTGGGTGGGTGAGTGAGTGGGTGAGTGAGTGAGTGAGTGAGTGGTGAGTGAGTGAATGGGTGGGTGAGTCAGTGAGTCAGTGAGTGGTTGAATGGGTGGGTGGGTGAGTGAGTGAGTGGGTGGGTGGGTGGGTGGGTGAGTGAGTGAGTGAGTGAGTGAGTGAGTGAGTGAGTGAGTGAGTGAGTGAGTGAGTGAGTGAGTGAGTGAGTGAGTGAGTGAATCAATCAACCAATCAACCAATAAACCTGCCAACAAACAAAAAAATAAAATAATTGTACATTTGGATATGATCGATACCACCTACCCACCCACCCTTCAAAATGAAAAAAAAAACAATCAATTGCTGTGACGCGTTGACGTGTGTCCATACATTCTAGAGATGGAGTTGTTAAGACCATTACATAAAGACAGGGTCCCGAGTCTTTCTGTTTAAGGTTGTGGTCGGAACATTATTACACGTCAGAGAATTGCAACCGGTTTGGTATAACTACAAATAGTTTATTATATCTACTAGTTTATTATATCTACAACTTGTTTATTATATCTACAACAAGTCACACAGTTAAAGACGCAGCTGAACATGTGTATAGAGAGTTGAATTTTTCTACTTTTTATGTTCACGGTGAAGTACTAAATTTATTTTGTTTCTATATTTTATTCCAAATGGACCCCCATTCACCCACCCTTTTCCATTGTTTAATTATTGGAGATTATGTTATGTATGTACAAAGCCCATACGACGAGTCCTTTGACTATCGTGAAACTAAAGCGTATTAAGCCAGACAGTGAGATAGAAAAGTTCACGACATTTATATTGACAATAACAGAGATCGACGCCGAACAGAGAAGATCGGTCTATTGGGTAGTTTGATCTAACCGCATCGTCCATCTGTCTGTGTTGTGCAATACACGATTCCAGAGGCGCATAAAAACGATCGGATATTTCTTACACGGACAGGAGGAAAGAGAGGATGAACAAAACAGACAATCCACACGTAGAGCATTTCAAAGTTATTGTTATCTTATGCAGAGATATTGACTTTCTGATTCTTAACGATATTGGTTGGGTATCTCTGTTCGTCTCTGTATATTCCAACAATACGCACTAGTTCTATCTCAGCGTGTTCCCCACACACTGTCGCAACCATTTAAGCACCTCTCTTAGCGAAGTCTTCAAATTCTCGTTCTCCTCTCGCAGACTCTCGATGTCTTTAGCGTCGAGGTCATTCAAGCCGGTTCCCAACATTGTCCGGTGGGCGGCAGCACTTTCGGCCGACTTGTTCCACATATTGCCGGGGTGTGGCGGCTTGTTGCGGTGAATTATCTGAATAGCGTAGAACGCAACATTCAAATCAGAGCGTGCTTGCGTCTAACCAACACAATGTACACCGTTATATTGAATGTATCAACAGCTAAGTGTGTTGCAAAAAGTGTAAATGTTGATTAGAAGTATTGCAAATATATACATACGACAATGTACGGAGCGGATTACTATTAGTATCACGGTTAGTCAAGTTGATTTATAAGCAACTCTTGTTTAGATGAAATGTGCGTGTGTGTGCGTGTGCGTGTGCGTGTGCGTGTGCGTGTGCGTGTGCGTGTGCGTGTGCGTGTGCGTGTGCGTGTGCGTGTGCGTGTGCGTGTGCGTGTGCGTGTGCGTGTGCGTGAGCGTGTGCGTGTGGTGTGTGCGTGCGTGCGTGCGTGCGTGCGTGCGTGCGCGTGCGTGCGTGTGCGCGTGCGTGCGCGTGTGTGTGATGTATGTGCGTGTGTCACTGATAAAGTGTCCTCGGTAACTTATTTGATTTAACACTGGTGTTTGCCTAATGATGAATATTCTTTGATAGCTCTTTACCTTAGTGACATGGTCCCTATCACCATCGCTACGTGTAATAAATATAAATGTTTATTGATTTATACAGCTCCATGTGAATACGATAATATCCTATGGTGCTATAGTGGTGCTATAGAATACAAGATAATGCACAATGAAAATTAATATAATCATAAACATTCAATATAATACATTATAATAATGTATTGATATACTGTAAACAGTAAAATATATTATATAAATAAACATATACATAGTTTATTTAATTAACAGTAATACATATTTTAAATAATAATATTAATAAAATAAATAATAAAAATAAAAATAAATAATTTAAATACAAACACCCGACATCGTCTAAGTAAATATCCAACAAGTGTAAAAGTTATTTTTTTTAAATCGTCGGCGCGAAGAGATCGCAGCGAGACATTCACCTTGGGGATGAAGACGAGACAAATGGTGAGTGTTGTCGCAAAGAAGATGAAGAGAGAGATGAGAGTGTAACAGGCGTCCACTTCCTCTTTCATCATCAGCGCGACGGGCACTCCGATCATACACAAGATGACGACGTTATACAGACTGACACCTGCGACAAGTAAGGAAATCGGTAAATGAAAGTTTTATCCTTTGAACTGATTAGCGATTATCGTTTAAGCCCCCACTTTTGTGTTGGGTATCTGGGTGTCACGTCTTGGTGCTTCTAAATCCTCCATTCTCCCACCTTTCTGCTTTGGCACGTTTAGTTTATGTGTAGCGTATCTTGTACCAATCCGATATATATACATTCTGAACAAGTCTAGTTGAGACGTCCCTGACGGCGTAATTAATTTACCATTTATATTTTGCTTACCTATAAACTTTGAATCGTTCAGGGCTGGCACCGTGACCTTCCTCGTTTCAAACGCAAGGAACGCTCCAAATAGCAACAGAAGACCTGTATGCAACAAACACAAATGCGGATTAGGTTAAAAAATGTGCGGTAATTAGTCTACACAGATGATGTCATTCGCGGAACAGACGACTTGGCGCGGCGAATATCTTAAAGCAAAACTATTTTGCACACAAGTGTACATATACTGTCTGCATGAATATAAACTGAATATAGTAGGCATATTATAGATGCTCTAAAATATGTAAAACATATAGCTATGCACCACAATTATAATTACCGATGTTGGTACAAATACCGACAGCTATGTTCAATCCGGAACTATCCCAATGTTGCCGTTATAACTGTACACTTCCCTACACTGGAAATGTCACACTAACCCTAACACTAATCATTCAGTATTCCCAGATATATACTTATGTTTTTTCTTCTTCAAATATTGCATATTAGACACAGTTTGAGACCCAAATAATCGCATGCGCAGCTACCACGCGTTACTGCGTCGTACACGTGTAATGAGTGATTAACAGACTTTGTTTATGCCGACCGCGCCGTCTTTTCGGGGCTCATAAATGCGCCAAACTGCACTATTTATCAAACATAAATATCCGTGGGATGAGTTTGAGTGAAACAATGCCTCAAATGTTGGCAAATATATAGTCATAACGGTTAAATTAAGGTAGGTCGGAATTTTATGCAAGTGTCCAAATACCATCAAAGATAACTATTCGATAACATATCTCAAAAGTGCTACATTTTGGCCGTATTTATAAATAATTTGTGTCATATGCTGTGGTGTACACGTGCATATTGTTTTCGCTCGTAGAAGTCGAATGTTGACATAGTGCTGCTGTAGTTTGCCCAGGCCCCATAAGACCGCTACCTTTGATGGCGTACAGTATGCCTGCGAAGTACCACATGTGGGCAGACTCGCAGTACCTCGACTGTGGTATAAGTACTTGGTTGTCATTGTGCGGGTCCGTCTGCAACATACAACGTTTTCAGATGCATTTCATTCCCCGCGACAAATGCATTCCCCGTTTCCTGCCTACAAATGCATTCCCCGTTACCTTACTATACAGGTGAATTCCCCATTATCTGCCTACAAATGCATTCCCCGTTTCCTGCCTACAAATGCATTCCCCGTTACCTTACTATACAGGTGAATTCCCCATTACCTGCCTACAAATGCATTCCCCGTTACCTGCCTACAAATGCATTCCCCGTTACCTGCCTACAAATGCATTCCCCGTTACCTGCCTACAAATGCATTCCCCGTTACCTGCCTACAAATGCATTCCCCATTACCTGACTATACAGGTGAATTCCCCATTATCTGCCTACAATGCATTCCCCGTTACCTGACTATACAGATGCATTCCCCATTACCTGCCTACAAATGCATTCCCCGTTACCTGCCTACAAATGCATTCCCCGTTACCTGCCTACAAATGCATTCCCCATTACCTGACTATACAGATGCATTCCCCATTACCTGCCTACAAATGCATTCCCCGTTACCTGCCTACAAATGCATTCCCCGTTACCTGCCTACAAATGCATTCCCCGTTACCTGCCTACAAATGCATTCCCCGTTACCTGCCTACAAATGCATTCCCCGTTACCTGCCTACAAATGCATTCCCCATTACCTGACTATACAGGTGAATTCCCCATTATCTGCCTACAAATGCATTCCCCGTTTCCTGCCTACAAATGCATTCCCCGCTACCTTACTATACAGGTGAATTCCCCATTACCTGCCTACAAATGTATTCCCCGTTACCTGACTATACAGGTGCATTACCCATTACCTGCCTACAAATGCATTCCCCGTTACCTTACTATACAGGTGAATTCCCCATTATCTGCCTACAAATGCATTCCCCGTTTCCTGCCTACAAATGCATTCCCCGTTACCTTACTATACATGTGAATTCCCCATTACCTGCCAACAAATGCATTCCCCGTTACCTGCCTACAAATGCATTCCCCGTTACCTGCCTACAAATGTATTCCCCGTTACCTGACTATACAGGTGCATTCCCCATTACCTGCCTACAAATGCATTCCCCGTTACCTGCCTACAAATGCATTCCCCGTTACCTGCATAAAAATATATACCCCGTTACCTACATACAAATGCATTCTCCTTTACATGACAACAAATGTATTCCCCGTTACCTGCCTATAAATGCATTCCCTGTTACTTGCCTATCAATGCATTCCTCGTTACCGGCCTACAAATGCATTCCCTGGTACGTCCCTACAAATGCATTCCTCGTTACCTGCCTACAAATGTATTCCCCGTTACCTGCCTATAAATGTATACTCCGTTAACTATCTACAAATGTATTCCCCGTTACCTGCCTACAAAGGTATTCCCCGTTACCCGAATATAAATGTATTCCCCGTTACCTGCCTACAAATGCATTCCCCGTTACCTGCCTACAAAAGTATTCCCCGTTACCTGCCTACAAATGTATTCCCCGTTACCTGCCTACAAATGTATTCCCCGTTACCTGCCTACAAATGTATTCCCCGTTACCTGCCTACAAAAGTATTCCCCGTTACCTGCCTACAAAAGTATTCCCCGTTACCTGCCTACAAAAGTATTCCCTGTTACCTGCCTACAAATGTATTCCCCGTTACCTGCCTACAAAAGTATTCCCCGTTACCTGCCTACAAAAGTATTCCCCGTTACCTGCCTACAAAAGTATTCCCCGTTACCTGCCTACAAATGCATTCCCCGTTACCCGAATATAAATGTATTCCCCGTTACCCGAATATAAATGTATTCCCCGTTACCTGCCTACAAAAGTATTCCCCGTTACTTGCCTACAAACGTAATTTCGCAGAGTCGAACGTAACGTGGCGCTTTCGCCAAAGTGTCGCTAGCGTTTTCCTGAATAACATTACTGTATTCGTTTAAAAAGCATAACGTGCTATCTATGGTACGTATGTAGATTGTAGATAAGCATACGAAGGACACAATCTCTTAATTCTAGTGTTTTCCTGAGAGAAAGGTTAGGATAGACAGGCATTTCAATACGGTCTTCGTGTTGCGTTTTTGCGAAGATACCATCTACAATTTATTTAAACTATATACATTGCCTAGAACTGACTTCCGCTATGATGTATCTAAACATTGTATCAAGAAACAACGTTTGGTGTTTTATGATACCTACGTGGTCGAAAAAAAATTATGTACTTTATTTGACTCGTGTGGGAACTTATATAGTATGATTGGATGCATTTAATTCGGTAGCTCGCGGAATCGGACACACACATATCACTCCGACAGCCCTTTGTGTAAAAGCACGAAACGCATAAAATGGCAGGCATTTTTGTAATGCTAATGATTAATTTATTTGGAGCCTTACAGAGATGCCTAATTAATTACGTAGGTTTGTTTTAACACTCGTCCGTCCGTCAAATGCAATTTGAAACAATGACACTGATGCACACAGTCGCATCTGCCTAAACGTTGATCTTGCATTTAATTTATTTAGTACAATCTCGAGCTGGAATGAACGTAATGGAAAGTAGCACGTGGACTCATTACGGTGCATTAAGCTAGTCAAAAGCCATTTGTTAGAGTGGTGTCGACGCTACTGTAATGGATTTGCCCCATAACGCATGAAAGAGTTGGATGATATCAGACCGTTATGACCATTCACGACGACGAATGGAAATGGATAAAACTCTGCCGTGAACTCACTGAGCTGGGATCTCATTCTATGATATCCTAATATTCAACATTTGACGTATGGCAACAATAAGGTGTTCATTCGAAAGAGTACCCAATAGAAATGGCGTTATGTAGGTTGTTTGAATTTCTGAGAGGATTTGCTTAGTGAATAGAAATGGTATATTTGTGAAGCGCTGTATCCGCGCTGTCAAGTTATGACAGATGTCAAGTTATGACAGATGCCAGTTGGTGTATTTTCTGCATATAGATACAGGCGTCATTTTGATTGGTGATGCGATACAGGCAAATCACTATCTGGTTTCACCAGACATTAGGGGGAATCAAATTTGAGGTTGGATTGTGGGGCAATGAGGTATTAGAATTTCACGAATTTTATGCAGCACGCGTGTGGATGAAGAGTAATTAATGCCTGAAAATATGAATACCCCAGTAAAGCAAATCTGGTCGGCAACCGTTAAAATGGCCGCCACTGGGAAACTCAAATATGTTCTTCCGTCAAACATCTTAGTTTGTGGACATTCCCTGGAAAAGCAAATGAACAGTGTTAGTTTGCACGGCTACCCGTGGAGTAATGTCTCCAGTGCAACGTGGGCAGTTTGTTTGAATGTGTGGCTATTGAAAAACAAGCCCTGTCTACTACGTACGACTTGCTCTAGCGGGTGGTTGAGGAAGACGATGTGCAGTGGGTCCAGGGCCTCCCACACCGACAACACGACGACGTCCAGACCCACTTGGATGCACACGATGCCCAGCAGCTGGTAGTCCTTGATCACCTGCACACGGACGGCACACGGACTGTTATGTTGCCGTTTCTTGAACGCGATGGGCCGACACATATACATACATACATCCACAAGTGCACACGTATATATATACACAAACAATCGCACGCGCACTCGCGCACACATTATTTATTATTTAAAATATGTATTACTATTAATTAAATAAATAAATTAATATATATATATATATATATATATATATATATATATATTATCATATATCTAATATATTTTACTGTTTACATTATATCAATACATTATTATATGTATTATATTGAATGTTTATGATTATATTGTGCAATATCTTGTAGTCTATCTGACACCACAGAATATTACTGTATACATATGGAGCTGTATAAATCAATAAACATTTAGATTTATTACATGAAGCGATGGTGATATGGACCGAGTCCCTCAAAAAAGAGCTCTCAAAGATTATTCATCATTATGCAAACTTCATTGTTAAATAAAATCAGTTGCTTTCCAAAATGCAAATATCCATTGTCATATTGCCGAGGACACTATTTCCGTGACACAACACACACACACATCACACATCACACATCACACGCACGCACGCACGCACGCACACGCACGCACGCACGCACACCACGCACGCACACACGCACGCACGCACGCACGCACACACACACACACACACACACACACACACACACACACACACACACACACACTAGTCCACATTGATCGACACACACACGCATACGCACACGCACGCGCGCAAACACATATACACACACAAACACACACGCACGCACAATACATACACGCGCAGGCATGCGCACGCACACATCTGGTTTCTCAACAAATATTATATTAGCCAGATCAAATGGTTATGCAAAAAAAAAAATTGAACATTACTACTAACCCTGCATACATTCGTATTTACGGTCGTAATCACTCAACACATGTGAGTGGTGCGACTCACCATTCTCTGGAACTTCTTGTTAGTGAAGATCTTGTGCACTCGCCACGTCTTGCTGAACATGGCCCCGAAGGCGAGAGAGAATCCGAGCGACAAGGTCCAGTTGTAGCACTGAAACGACACCCACCCCATGAGCACACTCATGCAAATGCACCGTAAGGTAACGTGACTGGATGCCAACCAAGTATCGTGAATTTACCGGTTAAATTAATTTCGGTGTACCGCAATTTGTACGGAATAATACTGTAGAGTATTCTGTAGAATTCCTACGGTGAACCGTACTTTTTCGGGTTTGCTGTGTCGACATGATGAGGCTGGCTTCGAGGGACACGAGACTGCTGTCGATACCTTAATACACCCACCTTAGACAAAGTGAGACTGACTTCGAGAGACACGAGACTGTTGTCGATACATTGCTACACCCACCTTACACACAATGAGACTGGCTTCGAGAGAGACGAGACTGCTGTCGGTACATTGCTACACCCACCTTACACACAATGAGACTGGTTTCGAGAGAGACGAGACTGCTGTCGATACATTGCTACACCCCCTTACACAAATGAGACTGGCTTCGAGAGAACGAGACTGTGTCGGTACATTGCTACACCCACCTTACACATGATGAGACTGGCTTCGAGAGAACGAGACTGTTGTCGTACATTGTACACCCACCTTACAACTGAGACTGGTTCGAGAGAACGAGACTGCTGTCGATACATTGCTACACCCACCTTACAACAATGAGACTGGCTTCGAGAGAGACGAGACTGCTGTCGATACATTGCTACACCCACCTTACACATGATGAGACTGGCTTCGAGAGACACGAGACTGCTGTCGATACATTGCTACACCCACCTTACACATGATGAGACTGGCTTCGAGAGACACGAGACTGCTGTCGATACATTGCTACACCCACCTTACACATGATGAGACTGGCTTCGAGAGACACGAGACTGCTGTCGACACATTGCTACACCCACCTTACACATGACGAGACTGGCTTCGAGAGACACGAGACTGCTGTCGATGCCGCTGAATATGATGGCGGTGAAAGCCAAGATGGCGCCCATCAGGATGACGTTGTTGAGGTTCGGACTGGACATCTTGATGTACTTCTGGTGACGGTAGCGGATGTTGAAGACGAGGAAGAGGAATGACAACACGATGCCGAGAGCGGAGAGCGTCGTCATGGTGAAGAACAGACCGATGGATATCACCTTCGGCACGATCTTCTCCGTGATCGAGTCGGCCGGCGGATGTCCACCTGAATCCAGCAGCAGATGATCGTATGTCGTACGTGGCACGTGTCCAATCAGGGATATCACTTGAGATAGATCAATACAAGAACATAGCTTCTCATTCCGTTAGCTATTCCAACGACTCGAAGAGTGGTGACTGTGGCGCTAGACAAACCATAGAACATCTCCTGGTCTGCGAGTTGATGGAGAGTGCATGCTTTGCATTCGACCTTACGATAACCAATGATATCGCCATCAAATGTGCCAAGTACTGGGAGAAATGTTTATAGGCTAGTGGAATGTTACGAATGATGATGATGACTTCGTTACCTTCTGATATTCCTGTGTGTGAGAGTGCAAACTGTAGTTAGACGTTGTATTGTAAAATACACTGCTGGTTATGTGTTGACTGATGTATTGTATATACTATTCTGATGAGGAAGATGATACTATAAATTATATATCAAAACAAAGATCCCAACATCGGGGTTTATAACATCCCAATTTGCTGGAAATTCGCTAGAATGAGCAGCGCCTTCTTTATTACTCTCTATTTTCTGTTGTGCGCTAAAAATCCGAAATGCTTTAGAGAGAGAGAGAGAGAGAAAGAGAGAGAGCGAGAGAGAGAGAGAGAGAGAGAGAGAGAGAGAGAGAGAGAGAGAGAGAGAGAGAGAGCGAGAGAGAGAGAGAGAGGGAGGGAGAGACAGAGAGACAGAGAGACAGAGAGAGAGAGGGGAAGAGATAGAGGGAAAAGAGAAGAGAGAAAAGAAAGACAATCAACAGATAGAAAGAGAGAAAGAGACATAGAAAGACAGGGAGAGAAAGAGAGAGACAGATTTCGGGAGAGACAAAGAGAGAGAGAGAAATGAGAAAGCGAGATAGGAAGGGAAGTGGGATCGGAGGGAGCCAGGGTGAGGAAGAGATCCAATTCATGGTGACTGTAGTAACCATCGCGAAGTCAATCGCCTACATTATCTACATTGACAAGCGTGACGTCCTATCGTCGCACCTATCCAGTGGATGGGTCGTCCTGGCTCCCAGTGGATCTGTTCGACGCGGACGGACGGGTCGTAGACACCCACCCTCACCTCCGTGTTGTCCTGCAGCTGCTCTATCTGGGTCAGACCTCGCCGGTCGCCTTTCTCGTCAAACATAACAGGACCCTGAAACGAGTCAACCAGGGTCAGACCTCGCCGGTCGCCTTTCTCGTCAAACATAACAGGACCCTGAAACAGAGTCAACCAGGGTCAGACCTCGCCGGTCGCCTTTCTCGTCAAACATAACAGGACCCTGAAACAGAGTCAACCAGGGTCAGACCTCGCCGGTCGCCTTTCTCGTCAAACATAACAGGACCCTGAAACAGAGTCAACCAGGGTCAGACCTCGCCGGTCGCCTTTCTCGTCAAACATAACGGGACCCTGAAACAAGTCAACCAGGGTCAGACCTCGCCGGTCGCCTTTTTTCGTCAAACATAACAGGACCCTGAAACAAAGTCAACCAGGGTCAGACCTCGCCGGTCGCCTTTCTCGTCAAAATAACAGGACCCTGAAACAAAGTCAACCAGGGTCAGACCTCGCCGGTCGCTTTCTCGTCAAACATAACAGGACCCTGAAACAAAGTCAACCAGGGTCAGACCTCGCCGGTCGCCTTTCTCGTCAAACATAACAGGACCCTGAAACAAAGTCAACCAGGGTCAGACTCGCCGGTCGCCTTTCCGTCAAACATAACAGGACCCTGAAAAGTCAACCAGGTGACTGTGGTCGCTAGACAAACCATAACATGCTCCTGGTCAACGAGTGTGGAGAGCTGCATCCCCTTTGAAAATTCGGACCTTGATAACCAAGTTCAACCATCAAATGGGTGCCAAGTACTGGGAGAAGGTTTTATAGGCTGGTGGAAGGATACGAATGATCATGATGACTTCGTTACCTTCTGCTATTCCTGTGTATGATAGTGCAGACTGTAGTTAGACGTTTGTATTATAAAATACACTGCTGGTTATGTGTTGACTGATGTATTGTATAGTCTACACTGATGAGGAAGATGATACTATAAATTATATATCACAACAAAGATCCCCAACATCGGGGTTTATAACATCCCAATTTGCTGGAAATTTGCTAGAATGAGCATCGCGTTTCTTGTAAGTAAGTAAGCCTTCTTTAGAACTCTCCATTTTGTGTTGTGCGCTAAAAATCCGAAATGCTTTAGAGGGAGAGAGAGAGGGGAGAGAGAGAGAGAGCGAGCAACAGAGAGAATAAGACAGAGAGAGAAAGAGAGAAATAGACAGAGAGAGAGAGAGACAGAGAGAGACATAGAGAGATATAGAGTGACAGTGAGAGAGACAGAGACAGAGAGAGGAAGAGATAGAGAGAAAAAGGAAGAGAGAAAAGAGAGAAAAGGAAAAGATAGAAAGAGAGAAAGAGACAGAGAAAGACAGAGAGAGAAAGAGAGAGAGAGTGTGTGTGTGTGATTTGGGGAGAGACAAAGAGAGAGAGACAGAGAGAGACAGAGAGAGACAGAGAGTGAGAGAGACAGAGAGACAGAGAGGGGAAGAGATAGAGGGGAAAAAGAAGAGAGAAAAGAGAGAAAAGCAACAGATAGAAAGAGAGAAAGAGACAGAGGAAGGCAGGGAGATAGAGAGAGCAAGAGAGAGAGAGAGAAATGAGAAAGCGAGATAGGAAGGCAGGTGGTGTCGGAGAGAGGCAGGGAGAGGAAGAAGAGGAAGAAGAATGAAAAAAGAACAAGAAGAATGATTCAAGCTAAACCCACTGAGAAGATCCAATTCATGGTGACTGTAGTAACCATCGCGAAGTCAATCGCCTACATTATCTACATTGACAAGCGTGACGTCCTATCGTCGCACCTATCCAGTGGATGGGTCGTCCTGGCTCCCAGTGGATCTGTTCGACGCGGACGGACGGGTCGTAGACACCCACCCTCACCTCCGTGTTGTCCTGCAGCTGCTCTATCGGGTCAGACCTCGCCGGTCGCCTTTCTCGTCAAACATAACAGGACCCTGAAACAAAGTCAACCAGGGTCAGACCTCGCCGGTCGCCTTTCTCGTCAAACATAACAGGACCCTGAAACAGAGTCAACCAGGGTCAGACCTCGCCGGTCGCCTTTCTCGTCAAACATAACAGACCCTGAAACAGAGTCAACCAGGGTCAGACCTCGCCGGTCGCCTTTCTCGTCAAACATAACAGGACCCTGAAACAAAGTCAACCAGGGTCAGACCTCGCCGGTCGCCTTTCTCGTCAAACATAACAGGACCCTGAAACAGAGTCAACCAGGGTCAGACCTCGCCGGTCGCCTTTCTCGTCAAACATAACAGGACCCTGAAACAGAGTCAACCAGGGTCAGACCTCGCCGGTCGCCTTTCTCGTCAAACATAACAGGACCCTGAAACAGAGTCAACCAGGGTCAGACCTCGCCGGTCGCCTTTCTCGTCAAACATAACAGGACCCTGAAACAGAGTCAACCAGGGTCAGACCTCGCCGGTCGCCTTTCTCGTCAAACATAACAGGACCCTGAAACAGAGTCAACCAGGGTCAGACCTCGCCGGTCGCCTTTCTCGTCAAACATAACAGGACCCTGAAACAGAGTCAACCAGGGTCAGACCTGCCGGTCGCCTTTCTCGTCAA
>JAODUO010000120.1:447500-460000 GCA_025642075.2 Ridgeia piscesae
AAGTCGACGACTCACCGTTGAGCTCCATCTCCTGCTGACTGCGGTTGAGCATGGAGGCGATGGCCCACACACTGTCGTAGCCGTACGGGGCCTCCTGGTACGCCGTCTTGTTCACGTTGCTCGTGCGCTCGCTGTACTTTGCCGCAAACTGGTCGTAGGTCTGCACGACAACATGGCGGCGTAACGATCGGTCGTACTTCGAGTAAACCTACGTCGTACTGTGTGGATTATTCTAGAATGACCCTGTTTAATTCTTGGTTACCCGCGGGTAGGTGTGTGCGAGGTAACGTAATGTTGGTAGTACGTACAAAGCACTGGCAGCAGCTCATGTGATATTGTTAATATATTACATTATATATATATATATATATATATATATATATATATATATATATATATATATATATATTAAATTAAAATTTTATAGTTAATTTCTTAAATAAATCATTTGCTTTCTAAAGATATCGTGTACAGAACATTTTATAAATTACTATCTGTAAAATGTACAAACACAAGGACACACAAGAGAAACAAGAGTTTACTACTGTTGATCAGCCAAAGGAGGCTGAAGCGAAATATAAAAGCAAGGAAATATAAAAGCAAGGAAATATAAAAGCAAGGAAATATAAAAAAATATAAAAGCAAGGAAATATAAAAGCAAGGAGATGTTTAACATTATACAACCAGACTAAGTAGTCAGAAAAGTTCAAAACACATAAGCGACATAACGACTCTTGCTAAACTATCAACAACAAGGAATCCTGGAACACGAGAACACATAAGAGAAACGTGAGTTTCACAAAACTAACGATCACCCAGAAGAGGGATACACACAAGAGGACAAACGGAGTTTGGCGGTGCCACAGAGGCTAACGTTTCGTACTCTCGAATAAGAGAACCCGGATTCGAATTCTGTTATGCCGTTTCGAACCTTGGGCAATTTCGTTCATTCTACACTGCTCCGATTCCCGCGGGTGTATGAATGAATACCTGGCTACAGACCGTGTGGATATTTGAATAGGAATACATTTCGCGTATTAATTGCAGCGTGGTTGGATGCTTCCCATAGAAGCAGAGATGGCGTTCGATTGAACAACTCAGCCAAGGAGTAAATTGCAAAGCGCCTAAGATACGACACC
Organism: Ridgeia piscesae; assembly: GCA_025642075.2. Lineage (NCBI taxonomy): Eukaryota > Metazoa > Annelida > Polychaeta > Sabellida > Siboglinidae > Ridgeia > Ridgeia piscesae. The sequence continues at coordinate 448,640 of JAODUO010000120.1, forward strand.
TTTACTGTTACTTCGCATGTAAGTAAACGAGAATTCTTGCAGGAGGACGACAAATCCACATTACCTTGCCGGAGATCCCGGGCGACTGCGACAGACTGTTGGGGTTGGCGTCGGCCGTGAAGTAGCCCTGTATCGCCTCCTCCAGCTGCTCAACTGTGCAGTCGTGAGGAAAGTTTACGTCTTTGTTTTTCCACCACATTCTAGTGTAGAAACCTATCGAAATTAAGTCAGAGTAGTTGATTGTGTGTTTCTGCACATTGCATTCGGACAGATTAAGCTTCAACGTGATATACGCAGAAAACGAGCTTGTTGGGGACTCTTTATCCCACAAAAATAGTTCCAACTATGTTAATGCCGATACTCGATAATATATTTGCAATAGTAGGCTTTCAATATCCACTTATTCGATATAACGTAAATTGCACAACGCATCACAGCTGTTAGTGCGCACGATGAAACTGTACGCTGTATGTGGGCTCCCTGGAGAATTGGCCGACTTCGGCGTAAAACAATGTTCTGTCAATGATTTAGCTGCATAGTTGTTTAGTGCTTTGCTAAGAAGATCAAGTGGTGTGTCAAACGTTTCAGTAATCCGAGACCCAAATGAAGTCACGTTCTGCTTAATGATAAAAGTGTCATCAATAATTTACTGGCGATGGCTCGAACTCTGCTGGCAAGGTACTGGAGTGTGATAGGACCAGAGTGTTGGCAAGGTACTGGAGTGTGCAGCAGTGTGATAGGACCAGAGTGTTGGCAAGGTACTGGAGTGTGCAGCAGTGTGATAGGACCAGAGTGTGTTTAATCCGTGCTGCGAAAGAAAAGTTTCTTTATCACAAATGATTACGCATTCATGTCGTTTCTCTTTGAATATTCAAATAGCGTGCTTATTATTGAAAGAATGGAAAACCAGGGTAAAATTTTGTAACGATGGTAACGGTGGTAACGATGGTAATGGTGGTAACGGTGGTAACGATGGTAATGGTGGTAACGGTGGTAACGATGGTAATGGTGGTAACGGTGGTAACGATGGTAATGGTGGTAACGGTGGTAACGGTAGGACACGATGGTAACGGTGGTAACGGTAGGAAACGATGGTAATTGTGGTAACGGTGGTAACGATGGTAACGGTGGTAACGGTGGTAACGGTGGTAATGGTGGTAACGATGGTAACGGTGGTAACGATGGTAACGATGGTAACGATGGTAACGGTGGTAACGGTGGTAACGGTAGTAATTATGACAAAGGTAGCAATGATGTCAATGGTATTTATGGTGCGAAAGGTAATGGTAGCGGTAACGGTGACTGTTGTAGCTGTGTCAGCGACGGTAGCGGTGACATGGGTGGCAACAACGATAATAGTGGTAAGGGTGGCAACGGGTGGTGGCAACGGTGGCAACCGTGGCAGTGTTTATGTGTATTACAGCCACGATACAGCTCATGTACGCTTACTTCCTGCGATCTACACCCGTTGTGTTAATAAACACCTCGCAGACAATGGAGTCGAACAGTTGCATTTAGCGCTGGCCTAGGCTAATAGTTTCGTTCCCGATAACCCAAATAATATAATATAAATACGATTATCCTAGTAAACATCCTACTTCGTGAATAGATGAGAGAACGCACAATTCATTTCCCCCAACGACCCGAGTGAGCACCTTGGTCCTTCTGCGACACATCAGTCACGTTCATTCACAAACAGTATGACTGTCTGACAGCAGAGACAGCTGACAGCAGAGTTAGCTAGGCTAACGGATATTGTGAAGGGGATGCAGAGTGGAGGGAGGGTGATTGCAAGGACAACAAATGGAGAAAGAACAACAGGAAACATGACATGCAGGAAGGTGACAGGGGAGAAAGTGACAGTAGAGAAGGAGGGAGGGACAAGGGGACAGGAGATGAGAGAAGTAGATGCGACAGGAGGTAAGACGAATGGAAGAAAGGAAGTGAGAGGTGATGTGACCAAACGGAAGTCAATAACAAGGAGGATGACAGGAAGAAAAGAGACCGGAAAGAAAGGAACAACAGAGAAAGCGGCAGGGGGAAAAGTCAGCAACCAGGGAGACGCAAAACGGAGGAGCTACTCTGAAGCAGTGATCGAGGGGCATTGAGAACAGAAAGGGTATTTATGGAGACTCCATTTTGCGAAAGACAGACAGGACATTAAGCAAAGGAGAAGACGTTGTTGTTTGTCTTCCGGGGCTAGGATAGAGCATGTGACTGAACGGGTACAGAACTTTTGGGGCATGGCCAAGGGAGGTCTATTTAGTACATGTAGGGACGAACAATGCAGACAGGGATGGACAACCAGGATAGTAAGAGATACAGAGAGTTGGTAGAGACACTGAAGAAGACGTAGTAGGCTGAACAGATCATACTCTCAGGAATCTTGCCAGTGATGAGGGGATGAAGGACAACAATGAGAAATTACAAGGGGAAAATGCATTAACGGATATTAGAGCAGATGAAGAGAGAAGGAGTTGGATTTGTGATTTGTGGGGATATTTAGGTTGGTAAAGAAGACATGTTTATGAGAGGTGAGCTCCATCAAAAGCGGAAAGGGGCAGCAGTGTTCTCAGAGAACCTTCTTCGATCGATGAATAATGGAACAGGTTGCAACTTTTTAAACTAGTTTCGCAGGGGGATACAGAGAAGCCAAATATTAGAGGCATCGATAAAGATAGACAAAAGACATCAGCAAAGAACAGCCCTGGAAAGCCCTACGGAATTTGGTTATAAATGTGTTTGTTTAAATGCAAGGAGCATAGTAAACAAAAGAAATGAACTAAACATTATGGTAGAAGATATTGACCCTCACATAATAGGTATAACTGAATCTTGGGCCACACCCGATATATCAGATGCCGAATTAGGAATGACAGGGTATGTAATGTTTAGGAAAGATAGATTAGGAAGAAGGGGAGGCGGAGTTATTTTATATATTAAAGAATCCATCCAAGCTTATGAAATAAAATTAGAAAAAGAAGCAGAATGTGAAGAAGCTGTCTGGTGTAACATAGTTACAGGAAACTCAACATTAATGGAAGAGAATGAAAAAATACATAACGCTATCAAAGAAGTGAGTAAACGGGACTGTATTATCATGGGAGATTTTAACCATGGGCATATACAGTGGACATCTCTACAGAGTACCGGGAGAGAGGATCAAGAGTTTTTAAATTTAGTACAAGATAGTTTCCTTTCTCAACATGTGTTAGAAGCAACCAGGGGCGAGAACGTGTTAGACATAGTATTGAGCTCACAGAAGGAATGTGTTGATAATGTCAAGATATGTGAGCCACTGGGGTGTAGTGATCACAACCAGATACATTTTATCATCAAAGTAAAGGGAGAACGGAATAGAAAAATAAGGTACAGGAAAAATTTTCACAAAGGAAGATATAAGGACATGAGGGAATATTTAGCAAAGATAGACTGGAATAACACACTGAAGAATAAGACAGCAACAGAATGCTGGAATATTTTAAAGAGTGAAATTGACTGCGTCGTTGACAAATTTGTCCCCTTGAAAAAACAGGGGAAACGGTCAAAGAAGAAACACTTATCGAAGGAAGCCATTAGAAAAATCAAGTACAAGCAAATGATGTGGAAGACATATAGACATACCGGAAGTGAAGAAGACTATAGCATTTATAAAGAAGCACTTAATCAAGCTACAGCTGAAATTAGAAATTCAAAGAGAAGCTACGAACAAAAAATAGCTTTTAATATAAAACATGACAGCAAGAGTTTTTATGCGTATGTTCGAAGTAAACAGAAAGTTCAGGATAAGGTCGGTCCTCTAGAAGGTAGTGATGGAAACATAATAACAGAGGGATTCTTAATGGCAGAAAACCTAAATGAGTACTTTAGTTCGGTGTTTACCAGGGAAGATATTAGTATATTACCAGTACTTGAGACTAAGTTCGAAGGGAGAGAGTTTGACTATTTAGGACAACTAATTGTAACCCCAACAATGGTAGCTATGAAAATAAGAGATATGAAGGATAATAAATCACCTGGAGTGGATGGGATTCCTCCCAAATTACTATTGGAAATTGTAGAACAAATCAGCATACCGCTTGCAACAGTGTTCAATTTGTCATTAGAGGAGGGAATAGTTCCGTTAGAATGGAAAGAAGCAAACATTATACCATTATTTAAAAAAGGTTCGAGAAACAAGTCAGAGAACTATAGACCAGTGAGTTTAACATCGGTGATTTGCAAACTATTAGAAAGACTAATTAAAGATCACCTGGTTGATTTTCTTGTTAAAAATAAATTGATAAACCCATCTCAACATGGGTTTTAAAAGCGAGGTCATGCTTAACAAATATGTTATGTTTTTTGGAAGATGTCACAAAGTGGCTAGATGAGGGATCACCAGTAGATATAATCTACTTAGATTTAAAAAAGCCTTTGACAAAGTGCCACACCAAAGACTACTACTTAAACTAAAGGCCCATGGCATAGGAAATGGAATGATCAACTGGATAGAAAAATGGCTTATTGATAGAAGACAAAGAGTAGTAGTTGATGGGGAGGTTTCAAACTGGAAAGCGGTTTTGAGTGGAGTACCGCAGGGATCAGTACTGGGACCTATTGTATTCTTAATATATATCAATGATTTGGATGATGACATAACAAGCAAGGTGTTGAAGTTTGCGGACGACACAAAAGTGTTTAGGAAAATTAAAAGTGATGCAGATAGACAGCATTTACAAGATGATCTTAATAAGTTGATAGAATGGTCTGAGAAGTGGCAAATGCTGTTTAATTTTGGAAAGTGTAAGTGCCTTCACACAGAACATGGGAATGAAGATGCACAATATACAATGGGTGATACTGTACTAAATACTACCTTAAAGGAAAAGGACTTAGGGTTAACTATTAGTGCTGACATGAAGGTATCAGAGCAGTGTGGAATTGCAGCAGCGAAGGGAAACCAAATTCTTGGATTAATTAGGCGAAATATAGTGTACAAAGAAAAAGAACTAATAATACCGCTGTATAAAACAATAGTTAGGCCTCACTTAGAATATTGTATACAAGCATGGAGGCCATATCGCAAGAAGGATATTGATATGCTAGAAAGAGTACAAAGGAGAGCAACCAAAATGATACAAAAACTCAGGAATATTAGTTATGAAATGCGTCTAAAAGAATGTGGCTTAACAACACTAGAAACCAGAAGATTGAGAGGAGATCAGATTGAGGTGTTTAAAATATTGAATGGATATGAAAATATTGACAGAAATATTTTTTTCACAGTCAAGGAAGAGAGAAGGACTAGAGGACATGGAGTTACATTAGCAAAGAAGCAGTGTAGACTAGATATTAGAAAATTTTCATTTTCACAAAGAACAGTAAACGAATGGAACAGATTATCAGCTGATTGTGTAGGTGCTAGCAGTGTTAATATATTTAAAAATAAAATTGACATATACTTAAGAAGGGCCGGGTATACTTAGATAGATAGGTTGGACTCTCGATAAGCCAAATGGCTTCCTAGTCCACCTGCCATCTAGAGTTGAATCTCTAGGTGGCACTCTTGTTAAATCTTGTTAAATCTTGTTAAATCTTGTTAAAGTATTGATCCGTTAGATGGCGCTCCGCGGAACTGTTTTTCCTTTGACAGCTTTGCGCAGGATATGAAACCAATCCGGCTAACGAATGGACAATCGAAGGCTGCTTTACAAAAACCGAATATGTTCCAATCACAACAGCCGCCTAGAAACTAGTAGACCTATAAAGCGTAGTCTCAGTGGATTACGATTTCCGCGAATGGATTGATTTGATTCGTTGAGCGTGATAGCAATGCGCTAAATCTACGCGTGGCAATATTACAGTAGTAGTAATAAAACTAAGCGCACAAGAAGGTTCAGTGTGTCAGCTGCTTAGACAAACCACGCACTGATCTGTATAATTTATTATAATGACAGTACAGTTTAATTGGTTGTAGGGCTACACAGTAATATAAATGATTACGTAGAAATGGACGAATTTTGTAGTAGAGTAGTCGAGGCTTACTTCGTCTTGTCTGGTAATCAGGATAACAGACACTATATTGGCAGAGTGGGGAGAGTAACTTCGGTTACTGGGTATACAATGGTAGGGTAGAATGAGTATCGTGTTACATCAGGTAAGAGGATCTGCAATGGTAAGGTAGAATGAGTATCGTGATACATCGGGTAAGAGGCACTGCAATGGTAAGGTAGAATGAGTATCGTGATTACATCGGGTAAGAGGATCTGCAATGGTAGGGTAGAATGAGTATCGTGATACATCGGGTAAGAGGATCTGCAATGGTAGGGTAGAATGAGTATCGTGATACGTCGGGTAAGAGGATCTGCAATGGTAGGGTAGAATGAGTATCGTGATACGTCGGGTAAGAGGATCTGCAATGGTAGGGTAGAATGAGTATCGTGATGCATCGGGTAAGAGGATCTGCAATGGTAGGGTAGAATGAGTATCGTGATACATCGGGTAAGAGGATCTGCAATGGTAGGGTAGAATGAGTATCGTGATACATCGGGTAAGAGGCGCTGCAATGGTAGGGTAGAATGAGTATCGTGATACATCGGGTAAGAGGCACTGCAATGGTAGGGTAGAATGAGTATCGTGATACATCGGGTAAGAGGATCTGCAATGGTAGGGTAGAATGAGTATCGTGATGCATCGGGTAAGAGGATCTGCAATGGTAGGGTAGAATGAGTATCGTGATACATCGGGTAAGAGGATCTGCAATGGTAGGGTAGAATGAGTATCGTGATACATCGGGTAAGAGGATCTGCAATGGTAGGGTAGAATGAGTATCGTGATGCATCGGGTAAGAGGATCTGCAATGGTAGGGTAGAATGAGTATCGTGATACATCGGGTAAGAGGCGCTGCAATGGTAGGGTAGAATGAGTATCGTGATACATCGGGTAAGAGGCGCTGCAATGGTAGGGTAGAATGAGTATCGTGATACATCGGGTAAGAGGATCTGCAATGGTAGGGTAGAATGAGTATCGTGATACATCGGGTAAGAGGATCTGCAATGGTAGGGTAGAATGAGTATCGTGATACATCGGGTAAGAGGATCTGCAATGGTAGGGTAGAATGAGTATCGTGTTACATCGGGTAAGAGGATCTGCAATGGTAGGGTAGAATGATTATCGTGTTACATCGGGTAAGAGGATCTGCAATGGTAGGGTAGAATGAGTATCGTGTTACATCGGGTAAGAGGATCTGCAATGGTAGGGTAGAATGAGTATCGTGTTACATCGGGTAAGAGGATCTGCAATGGTAGGGTAGAATGAGTATCGTGATGCATCGGGTAAGAGGATCTGCAATGGTAGGGTAGAATGAGTATCGTGATACATCGGGTAAGAGGATCTGCAATGGTAGGGTAGAATGAGTATCGTGATACATCGGGTAAGAGGATCTGCAATGGTAGGGTAGAATGAGTATCGTGTTACATCAGGTAAGAGGATCTGCAATGGTAGGGTAGAATGAGTATCGTGATACATCGGGTAAGAGGATCTGCAATGGTAGGGTAGAATGAGTATCGTGATACATCGGGTAAGAGGATCTGCAATGGTAGGGTAGAATGAGTATCGTGATGCATCGGGTAAGAGGATCTGCAATGGTAGGGTAGAATGAGTATCGTGATACATCGGGTAAGAGGCACTGCAATGGTAGGGTAGAATGAGTATCGTGTTACATCGGGTAAGAGGATCTGCAATGGTAGGGTAGAATGAGTATCGTGTTACATCGGGTAAGAGGATCTGCAATGGTAGGGTAGAATGAGTATCGTGATACATCGGGTAAGAGGCACTGCAATGGTAGGGTAGAATGAGTATCGTGATACATCGGGTAAGAGGATCTGCAATGGTAGGGTAGAATGAGTATCGTGATGCATCGGGTAAGAGGATCTGCAATGGTAGGGTAGAATGAGTATCGTGATACATCGGGTAAGAGGCACTGCAATGGTAGGGTAGAATGAGTATCGTGATGCATCAGGTAAGAGGATCTGCAATGGTAGGGTAGAATGAGTATCGTGATACATCGGGTAAGAGGCACTGCAATGGTAGGGTAGAATGAGTATCGTGATACATCGGGTAAGAGGCGCTGCAATGGTAGGGTAGAATGAGTATCGTGATACATCGGGTAAGAGGCACTGCAATGGTAGGGTAGAATGAGTATCGTGATACATCGGGTAAGAGGATCTGCAATGGTAGGGTAGAATGAGTATCGTGATACATCGGGTAAGAGGATCTGCAATGGTAGGGTAGAATGAGTATCGTGTTACATCGGGTAAGAGGATCTGCAATGGTAGGGTAGAATGAGTATCGTGTTACATCGGGTAAGAGGATCTGCGATGGTAGGGTAGAATGAGTATCGTGATACATCGGGTAAGAGGATCTGCGATGGTAGGGTAGAATGAGTATCGTGATACATCGGGTAAGAGGCACTGCAATGGTAGGGTAGAATGAGTATCGTGATACATCGGGTAAGAGGATCTGCAATGGTAGGGTAGAATGAGTATCGTGATACATCGGGTAAGAGGCACTGCAATGGTAGGGTATCATAGCACATTCGTGAGTGGGCTATTTCATTACATTGTTAAAAATTGATCTGAAACTCGATTTTGCTCTTTAAAATCAATGTTGATCCTTAACAGTGATTAACAATGTCTGTGGTGTATCGTGGAAATAGTGTCCTCGTAACACGGCAGTTGATAATTTCATTGTGAATGGGAAATTAATTTCTTTTAACAACGGATTTTGTTTAACGACGCATTTTCCCTAAGAGTTCTTTATCATAACAATTTGCGTTTATTTACGGACAACGATATTTGATGTAAACGTTTAGTTGCACATAACACTGACGTGACCGAGTGATCACACAAAAGGCGGACACGTTGTCGCGTCGTGTCACAGTCAGATCACGTGCCGAGTGGATCGTCACGCGAACAGAGGATCACGCACCTGTGATGATCCACGCGTACTTTGGTCCGTACATCTTCTCTTTGTACGCCTCACAGAAGATCACGCGCGCCTTGTTCTCGTAGAAGTTTCCGACAATGACCCTTACGCTGTGACGCTGTAATGACAGAGGGAAGGTCAACGTGAGAGCGACTGGACACATGGCTAGTAACCACACTGTGGCGATATAATATTACTAATAATAGTAACTAATATACTTATTTCCAAAAGTCTGCACTTATTTCCAAAGTAGTTCTATGTTCAACTAGAACTCCAATATAATTAAACTAGAACTCCAATATAATTAAACTAGAACTCCAATATAATTAAACTAGAACTCCAATATAATTAAACTAGAACTCCAATATAATTAAACTAGAACTCCATGTGCTAAAAAAGTAGAAACTAATAAAATATTAAATAACTATAATAATATATATATATATATATATATATATATATATATATATATATATATATATATATATATATATATATATATAGTAAATAATCTCATAAATAAATAAAACAATAAGCTAGTTGAAATAATAAAATGTATAAAAGGGCCAGAACTGCAATGCTTAAGAAATTTGTGATATTACTAAACAAACATATAGTAATATTATGAAATGAAACGTAGCCATATATGGGTATTACTCTCTCACTGTAGCGATATTGCAATGCACAAAGAAAAGAATACAAAAAAATTGGATTTTCCGTTTTCTGTGGGACACACAAGTCATTGACTTCCAATTTACCCCTTTCAATCATTGTAGAATGTAGTATTATAGTTAAATTTGCCTGTTCGTATTTGTGTTTTATTGTCGTTAACAATGTTCTGAATACAATGTTCTGAATACACTAAAGTTTAACTCATTCATGGGACAGCTTAAGGTACAGCTTAAGGAGTACGTTAAAAAATAGTTAACACTCGAAAGTCGGTAGACGCACATTGTTCTTCGGGGATCCGTTTCTTTAGTAATGGAACTAACTGTAGAATATAATAAGGCGCTGAAGACGTAATTCGTGCACTTGGAGATAAGTAAATATAGCTGAAGTTGTCGCTGTCACTATCTGTTAACGGTGATTCATCACGCGTTGATAAGCAAACATCAGCGCAAATTGCCATATGTATTTTGTTGCATATGTAATGATGAATAACGAATTAGAAAATTACACAACTGACAAATTATTATAGAATAATACACAGCGATATGTTACAACTACTGCGTGTTACACGCGCGTGTGTCTCGGTTAATATATTTCACGTAACAGCCGCTAGCAACGGAGCATAAAACCACCTGTCTCGATGACTTCCAAACATAGTACCTATACGTAAAAAACACAAACACGCAGAAACACGCGACCCCATGACCCCGGGGTTTGCTAACATCACACACCCCGCCAGCAAAGCGCATGTCGCACAGACCACAGATATTATAACAACGCACGAACATGAAAAACCGCCCGCAGCCTCGCGACTTGGCGCTGTCAGATGTCCGCAATGTAGCACGAAAAACATACGGTGCCTCGCCATTTTCAAGTCGAGGCTGATGCATACACCAACGTTACGTGTTCTTTGACCACTAATTATTTAAAGGATATAATTATATTAAATATAATATTGTTTGGATGGGAAGCTATACAATATATCATCGTTGCCTTCGTATATCCTGGTTTACATATATACGCTCGCACATACGCACGCACGCACGCACGTATGCACACACACACACACACACACACACACACATACACACACACACACACACACACACACACACACACACACACACACACACACACACAACACACACACACACACACACACACACACACACACACACACACAAAAGAGAGAGAGAGAGAGAGAGAGAGAGAGAGAGAGAGAGAGAGAGAGAGAGAGAGAGAGAGAGAACACATAACTATGCTGAATGTAAGCAGCCACATAATGTCTTAAATACCTCAAAAGAGAGTTCACGTTGTATACATTTGCAATCACAACATTTTCAAAAATGTAAAACAAAACTTGACATCAACAATCTTTACTGACGTATTAGGGACAATTGTCCTGCAATATTCCGTTGGTTCGTTTGGTTCGCCCACGCATAATCTAGGCCGAAGAACAACTTTTCCAATCAACCACCTGCTAATGATTGCCACCGGAGCATAACACGAGGCAACAGCTGGGTGGAGTGACGGAATGGCAATAATGATTGATTGTGTTTTCTTGTGCCGCTCGCCTGTAAGAGCTCAGGCGCCGATACAGTCTCAGCGCCGGAAGTTGAGCAACCATCACTAATGCAGTGCGAATGTGACGTCCACATTGTCGAGTTAGCCGTCATCCGTCAGCCGTCAATCAGGTGACAGCGAAACGACGCCAGAGATGTTGCT
>JAODUO010000120.1:470000-472500 GCA_025642075.2 Ridgeia piscesae
ACGCAACAGTATAATATCCTACGGCGCACGCACGCGATGGCACGCTTAACACAGCTCTACATCCACCCATGGAATACACCTATATGCCAGTAACTCCAGAAGGAAAAATTGAAGTATATGCCAACTAAACTAACGTGTTGCAGAAATCACATGCCCGTTTTTCGATTCAAAATTATTATGATTCGTTTTTTATGCATAGCTAATAGCTAGATTATATGTGCACGGTTAAAGGAGGCGGATTAACTGAGAAACAGGCGACTGTTTTGGAAAGGAAAGGCACATGGAAAGATATATAATTACGCTGTTTCCATATTAGTTTATTGAAATGTTGAATTGGATATGCTAAACAATTGATTTTGTCGTCTGTTGGTAATGTTATTGAAAACACGGTACTTTTAATTGTTATTCCAATAGGGACTTCGCTAGTCATTAATCTGCTCCACGGAACGTATCTATGTTGGCAAGTTGTTCTAAATATATGTCTTCACCGGTATAGTAAGTTTTCTCAAGCTGTAAGTTGAACCACTAAGTTCACGGTCTTAATTCAAAGCTGGTCGTTTTTTGAAAGAAATATCGTTGCTGCTGTCATTATTCAATCAGGCAATATAACATGTCAGTTTTACAACTTGAAATTAATTATATTTATCATTCAAATCAGAATGACTCATGTTTGTATTTAAATGAGAGGTTCAAATGCGATAATGCCGACATAGAACCAATGTGAGAATCTGGATACAAAGCATTCTAGAATGTTTGAACCCGTTGTTTTAAAACAATACGCTGTAGCACGGTGAACGGCGAGACCGATTTGAACGTCTCGCGCTAATATAAACACATTTATATTCATTTTCTAAGCCCTGTAATAATACGTTGTAGACGAATAGGAGTTATTTCCGCAAACAAACGGTTGCATATTATGTATCAGAATTATATAGTTTTGTGTTTGCATCATCCATATGACACTAGCGGACCTGTCACAACAACGATAATGTACGTTATTCGTTTTGAACCATGCCCAAGGACAACTAACTATCACCTCGGTCAAACATCTTTCCGTCGAAAAATTTGATACCTGCTTTATCATATTGGTCTTGAGAAGGTTGGGTGGTTCACCTCGCAAAAACAAACAAACAAACATTACAACGAAACCGCCCAATCCAATCTTAAAAAGATGGACAGAAAAACAATATAAAATAGAAATTCTATCTTACCAACATACCCTAGACAAATTGGCGCGTTTAGCCAAAAGGTCAAGTATTTTTGTTAGATGCAATTAGCGAGCAACGGAGCCATTATTAATCACATACATACAATTTCACATCAGACAAAAAAGTGCAGCCGTATACGCGTTACCGAAGCCTAAAATCAATATATTTACGAAACACATGCGTGTCGTGAGACATTGGCGTATCATATGTGACGTTTTATATTGCACGTGCTCATTAATAACTAAGTAGCACCAGATGTTATTAGCGTTTTTGAACGAAACATTAATATGTCTTGAGTATCTCAGTATTGACACAAGCACTTCGTTAACGGATATATGACGTAGATGATATAATTTACGTGATGCCAAAGGGTGTCATTAATGCCTGAAACTAGTTCTTCTACGTTTCTGGACAAGATGATTGAAAATTGGCTGTATTGTGAAAATCGTCCGTCCGTCCGTCCGTCCGTCCGTCCGTCCGTCGATTATGGACAACTCACAGTATTTTACTAAGAATCGATTATTTGGACTACAGTTCGTCTGTTTCCTGAAGTTATTATGTAACCGAATATTTTATGTCACGGAATACACAATGTGAGTTCCTTTCGGCCCAGCCTTAGGGTACACGTTGTACGGCAAGACGCCACGCCTCAGCGGGGACAGATCATGCCTTCGAGCAGCCGCGTTCTCAGGTGTACGACGGCGTCTTATTGGTTATCCAACCCTAGCCGCCTATCGTGTTCCTGGGCGGTGACGCAGTCTCTGTAGGACGCGCTCACGTAGCCCGTCACAAGACGGATGCAACAGTCGCGCGTACATCACAGCGCCCCTACCGCCGTCTTAAAAACGGCCTCGTCGACCGCTCCACTGAGCCGTCACTATCTACACGACTGAGTGGCGTGCGTTCACCTCCGATAACCGTCGGCTAACCGGCCACACCCGACGGCGCGAAGTGTTGCGCTGAGTGCGTCTCCCACGAGGTCACTGAGCTCTGATTGTCTCAACTATACAAGCGGGAGTATTCCAATTCCCAACAGGACGACTACGGTTGTCGATAAGACAATTACTTGTTCGCAAACAGCATCTGGCCCGTAGTGGCAATCAATGGTATTACTTCTAGCGCGAACAGCGTACCCTCGACGAAGGTAAATCCCGCGTGAAATGATTGCAAAGAGAATACGGAATGGACTCGCGATTTGTCGGTGGAGAGAAAAACTGTTTTTATGTAGGCACTATTTAAGTTTATGTAAATGTCTCCTAGAATTACCGTATTGTGTGTTTCAGAAATATCTT
>JAODUO010000120.1:477500-495000 GCA_025642075.2 Ridgeia piscesae
GAAAACATCCCGCGTCAATCGTGCTTGGTGAAAACGCGGAACGCCGCGACATCAATCATTAGATAACTTGTTTCTAAGTGGCGCCGCAGGACGAAAGGTCCAACGTTCTTTATTAAGATAACAAAACGGAGCTATTTAGATAGGCACATTAACAAACAGCTGTTCATACTAAAATTAGACCTTGCTTGGTCGGCGGTTTGCTAAGTAGTTACTTATGTTTAGTTATCGTTAGGTGGTCCATGTCGTCATAAACCCACGTCGTATCTTCTAGTTCTCGACCGAGAAATGCAGGAAGATAGCAATGCGACAGCGTTGGCTTCACCGCAGAGTTCGCCTGTAGTTGACCCACGCAACAGCGTGTCAAAGAGCCGGAAAACTTAAAAGAGATATCGGGTAAACTCAATTGCGTTATCGGTGAGACTGGAGAAAGAGTATGCAATAAAGAAACGCCTACGCGCTTATATATTCCGATAAACGTAGTCGAGATGGACGTTCAACGCGTAAAGTCAAAGGCCGCCTTCTGCGAAATTGATTGCAAGCGTCAATCGCATTAACGTCGTAAGTCCGACTGAGAAAACCTACAAATCCTGCTGCGCGAAGTAATTGCATGTAAAAAGACACTTTCTAAGATGACAACAATTCAAAAGCAATATATTGCAATTGCAGACCGCGTTCGTTTCTCACTTGCCAGTACATACTACACACACATTTCAAAAGTACAAAATGATTACTGGGTTTTAGAAACGAAATGCTGACTGCTTGAGATCCGAGATACGAAACATCTAGGAGCGTCATAACTTATACACATAATAGTAATATTATTTTCGCATTTACAGTTATTTCAAACTGAATATACTGTTAATTGTTTTCTATGTAGGATATTTGGAATATTTGCTTTAAAATAGCAACACTGTGGACTATTTAACATGGATTAATGTAAATACTATATATTTAGTTTTTAGTAGTGATCGGGGCCCGATATTAATTTCTGGTAGATTCCGGTGCGTGCCTACGTAACAAGCAGTTGCATGGCAGAACGTCCGGATTGGCTTTTATACTGAGACTTCGTCGTCGACGCGTGAAATGACACAATGAGGAAGTGTAATTATAGTTTTTTCGTCAATAAAGGTGTCAATGTCCTTATTACGCAAATCGTATCGGTTTTGGACAATATCATTCTCACTGGTATTGAATATCTATTACTTTTGTCTCGAAGTGTTATCAACACCCAGTACAGTAACTGTTATTTTTTATTTGTTGCATGTCGATTCCACTTTCTCGGGGTTGTTAGGTGTAAACAACAATGAACAACTATTGAACTTAAAATGTTGTCGTGGACAAATTCGTGGTAAAACAATCAATAACTATAACCCATGACGATTTTATTGATAACATTTGATTAGCAACTGGGATAAAACGAACATCCTGTTGACTTTCTAAACAACACATCACATGGGTCATGTTTGTTTCGGATACCTATCTGTTTTACAAATGAGTATAGTTGGCTAAGCCATTTTTTAACTTATTTATTTAATTGAATTTATTTTGTAATATATATGCGTTTATATATATATATATATATATATATATATATATATAATAATAATATATATATATATATATATAATACATATATATATATATATATATATATATATATATATATATATAATATATATTATATTTTTTAATTAATGTTTCATTTCATTTAGTATTATTTTTGTATCCAGATTCCTGCAGATGTTCATTCGAACGGTGTGGTGCGTTATATATTTGTGCTGATAGCCTACTTTAATAAATAACATTAATATAGGATTGCAATCGTGTAATATTTGTTAAGTTGATGTCAAACGTTTCCGTTCTCCATGTCGCTTGATACATCACGCTACGGATCGAAATATAACAATAATACAAAACTAGATGACATCTTTGTCATATCAATAAAAAACGACCATAAGCAAAGTGCCAATATTAATCAACATTTGATTAATCATCAGACTATCTGCGCTGTAATAGAGAGTTCTATGCGCCGACAAGTGCATTGCAATTAATACCTTCACTCCTGTGAACCTTGACATTTACAAGATTAGACAAATGTATGAAACAGGCTTCTCTCTACGTAGATACGAGTATATCCGATTACCGGCCGCGTTACCTTCGATGCCAGAATCAAAACTACGTAGAATTGTCGACACACCTGTATACGTGGCATGATGGGAAAAATTGATTTTCTCCAGACTTTATTTGGTAAACACGGTACTCGAGTGTTTGTTTTTATAACATATGCATTATAACAAATAATAATTATGTTGTGGCCGAAAACTAACGTTCGTAGGGATGTTTGAGAACATACGAATATAGGTGATAGGTATGCACAATTGCGTACGTAGAAGGAACGCGGTGGAGTTGGACAACAGTTGTCTTCATTGTTTTGAAAAACAAAATGTTAACTTTATCCGACCAGTTTAACGAAATATTTATGTGTATAATTATCTGCAATTTTTTATCGTAACGTTATTGCATTTTGTTGTATCTTCATGTGTGGGAGATAACTGACGACGTTTCAAGATCGTAAACATATATATGTATATATATATATATATATATATATATATATATATATATATATATATATATATATATATATATATATATATATATATATATAGAAAGTTTATTGCATGCCGAGTAAGCAATGAAAACACTCGTTCGAATTCCGACTTCATTATGCCTTAATACGCAATTTCTGAGATTTTTCCGATGAACGGTTGCAGCATTATTGCAAAAGTAAAAGGGGAAACCATATCAAGAACATAGATCTATTGAGTTGATCAAATCAAACCTGCATCAAGAAAGATATCCAATAACGGAAGTGGTCATGAATTCGACACACCGAACGGAAGAAAGCCAGAACTGTTACAAACAAGATAAGTCTTACAGCAGAACATACAAACACATGGAAAACCAGCCAATCCCCTGTGCAGCTGTCCATACGAAATCCATAACCGAGGAAATAAATCCTTAAACATCTTCGAGATACATGATGAAAACAAAAACAAAAGAATATGTTGGAAAACATCGTTCCAACCCTAAGCTTTACCAGCGGTTTAGAAGAATAAGCAGCACTAGACTTCATGTCGATAAAACATATTTCATCCCAAGAAATGTAGCCTGTCTGAGCGTGTAAAGTCGGTCACGCGTGGCTGCTAAAGGTCACGCGCGGCTGAACAGACCTTGGGCACGAGACGTCGCTCCATACGACGGTCTTTTCTCACCCCCAGTATGCGGGGCGTCTCACAGTCTACGTGAGGTCATAATATCAAATCGCCAATGCGCACAAAATAGCGACGCCGTAATAAATATATTTTATGCGCACACGTCTTCAGGTGCGTGAACACATTTATTGCGTTGTTGGTGCATATATCCGCACGATATTGACCAATTTTAGAATGCAAAGCTGTTTAACGACTTGAGAATATGGTATTTGCATATATGTGGTGTTCGCTAAATAATGGACCCGGTCGTAATGTTTGAATGTGTTACTTTACGTGCGCCCTTTTGAAAAGAAATACCACGAATACCTCTCTCTTGCAGATATAAAGTTACTTTTAATTGTTTTGTTGAAATATATTTTCGTTATAATTTTATACAAATCCGCAGAGACCAGTATTTCGCTATTTTAATTAAAAGACACGTAACATCTGTTGGGGCATAATTATTTATATGAAACTATAAAAATATCGACATCACCAAACTGTGCTGTAGCGCCTATTGAATTATAAATCCGCACTACTGCCGTGCGAACGAAATTTCACGTCATTTCACCATTTTTTTTTATTAATCTGAATACAATCGTATTCCAAGCAAGACCTAGAAGCTAATAAAACCGCGTGATGTTGAAAGATTCGCTGTTGAGATGCCTAACGTGCTAGGTGTGACCCCATTTCAGTCGTTAGACGTGTTGCCATGGTAATCGCGTGCCAAGGAACGATGCGCTCGGCGGCGAGCTTTGATCGGCGGCGCGTGAACATTGCAACGCAATACCGCGACATCTCCTGCTCAGTTTGCCCCCGCTACTGAAGCCGTCCTACAAGCAGCTCGATGCCCGCACAACCGGAAATGTTAATGTGGTCTTTTTGTGCGAACGAACTTTCAGACTGGACTGACAGCGAAACATCACCGCATAGCGTCAACGAAATAGAAAATGGATTTTCTTTGCAAATAAGCATACTAATGGCGCCGATATCAAAGCAAATCCTGTCCAGAAGTCACATTAAAAGAACATGGCATGTTTATAGGCAGCGCGTGCTTCCATGGCATTGAGCCGTCACGCTGCGTGTCTATAGAATTGTTTAATAAATGTCTGTATCAATCACTGCAGACGGATGACCCGCCAATATGCTTTTGGAAGTGGAAGTAAATGTTATAAATGTCGCAGACGTCGTTTGTTTTGAGTTGTTTTATCCTGTCGTATTTGGCAAATGTGCACTTAACCTGCGGCTGCATTTTCCCGTGTGTCGCACGCGGACAATGTGGTGTAGCTGTGTGGTCCTCGTGTCTCGTGTCTTATTACAATACGAAAGAGACAACGTCTCAGCGTGACCCGTGCGAGTCCCTGTCTTGCCCCTCACACGGATATCGCGATGCGCTAAGCAGAACAAAGACACCGATAGCTGTTCGCATCCTCGCAAACACGGTCTTCATCTCGAGCGTTGAACTTGTATTTTTCCTATTATACTCTAATTTGTTTTTCGAACGCTGGTTACCATTCGGCCAAACTTGGCGATAACTGAATTTCATATACGCCGCCGCATGCACGCACGCACGCACACGCGCACATCTGCGCGTACTTGCAGACGAACGCACGCACGCACACACGCACACACGCACACACGCACACACGCACAGACGCACACACGCACACACGCACACACGCACACACGCACACACGCACACACGCACACACGCACACACGCACACACGCACACACGCACACACGCACACACGCACACACGCACACACGCACACACGCACACACGCACACACGCACACACGCACACACGCACACACGCACACACGCACACACGCACACACGCACACACGCACACACGCACACACGCACACACGCACACACGCACACACGCACACACGCACACACGCACACACGCACACACGCACACACGCACACACGCACACACGCACACACGCACACACGCACACACGCACACACGCACACACGCACACACGCACGCAAATATCACACTACATTCTTAAACACATACGCAACGTTACGTTCATGTTTTGTCCTCTACAACAACGATAAGCCCGTCACATTTGTCCCATACAAGCAGATCATATTTTATATTTTTTGTCGAGACAAAAGTAAAGATTTATATTGTTGTTGATCACCGAGGCTCATATTTGAGCGACGATTTCTTTCGTCACATTGCCGATCAAATCATAACACGCATATAATTTATGTTGTTGTTATATCATTTAACATTGCGGCGTTAATGGTTGCCGGAAAAGTAGGCATAAAAAGTATATCAATTATTCGCCTCGATAAAAACATCACACCAGTAATTTAGTTGGCGTTAGTACCGCAGTTTAACAACAACATAGCAATTACTGCATGAACTTAGCCATCAACATCACGTGTCAGCAGTATTATAGTTAAACATTATATATATATATATATATATATATATATATATATATATATATATATATATATATATATAATCACAATATTTAAAATATATCTGCAAAATTCACTTGACCGTAGCGATGATAGGATTCCTGCCAGTCGCCTGAATAAATATTTGTGTGGCAAGAAAACGACATCAAAATTCCTGCCTGGTGCAGGCCCATGTCGATGACAGTGACTAACACAGCCGGAATCTCCACACTTAAACTTCTCGGACACACCATCAACTGTGAACTCGGCTTGCTTAATGAATCATAAATTTCCGCAGTACGTATTTATATTCCTTCGACCCATCCTTGAAATAGATAGTCACACCCAGCGTGGGCATACGATAACATTTGAAGGGTGTCTGTACTGAAAACATCGCCAACCAATTATAGCCTATGTAATGGTCACTGAACAATGTTTACAACACATTGTTAGACCATTGTTTAGATTCATGAACGATTTCGTCAACAGTTTGTCAAAAATTTCATCAACATATCATTATTACCTCTGTAGTGGTCCATGAACAATATCATCAAGACATCATAATAATCAATGTATTGTGGTTTATGAACAGTGTCGTCAATATATCATAATGGCTTATGTGTTTATGAACAATTTCGTGAACACATCATAATGACCTGTGTACTACTTCATGAATCATCTCATCACCAAACGCACCGACATTTCCAACATTCACGAGTGTGTTTCGTATTTACACAACAGACAGCCTCGTTAAGTATATTGATATAGTAAGCTACTTTAGATAAGGTTCCGTGGAATTCTGTTTAGATTGCTTCGGCTGAAGTGCCACTGATATATTACGGAGCGTCCAATCAACATGTAGGGACGAGTAATCACTCCCAACCCTTGAGTATGCCGACAATATATACTCATATCAGAATTACGTTGTTTAAGCCGTTTGAAATTCAGTAATGTTCATCAGTGCATTAATGCTGGGTGCGGTAAACCGGAAGGTTTGATTTCCCGCCTGCATAACGGTACGATTTCGGTAAAGCATAATTTCGAACGTGTACGTCAGAACGTCACGTTGACTCGAATTAGAAAATGTACTTGCCTACTTCCTGTTATTCCAATAACTATACAGTCCCTAGAGATCGCTACTTTACTTTATATTAGTTATTGTATTCAATTTAATTAAATCGCCAGTTGTCTCTTCAATCGTATAGAGATGCAAGCGGGATGACACGGAAGTATCACATATGGGAATCCCGTTGCGTTAATCGTTTCGCAATGCTAGACCGATGTTTATGAAGCTCGCGTGTAATACATCCCATCATCAGTGTTGATAAACAACGAGCCTTCCCGGCCGCGATGACTTAAATATGAGAATATGCGGGACGAATTCTTCATCTTTGCCCCCCCCCCCCCCTCTCTCTCTCTCTCTCTCTCTCTCTCTCTCTCTCTCTCTCTCTCTCTCTCTTTTCTCTCTCTCTCTTCTCTCTCTCTCTCTCTCTCTCTCTCTCTCTCTTTTTTTCCTCTCTTCTCTCTCTCTCTCTCTCTCTCTTTTCTCTCTCTCTCTCTCTCTCTCTCTCTCTCTCTCTCTCTCTTCTCTCTCTCTCTCTCTCTCTCTCTCTCTCTCTCTCTCTCTCTCTCTCTCTCTCTCTCTCTCTCTCTCTCTCTCTCTTCTCTCTCTCTCTTCTCTCTCTCTCTCTCTCTCTCTCTCTTTCTCTCTCTCTCTCTCTCTGGACCCTTATCGGAATTACTGGCAAATACGTTCAATTTAACATGGTAAATAAATTCCATTAAACCACAAATAATGGTTAACTATTATGACACTAAACTAAGAGCGTAAATATCACTAACAAGTTAACTATTGTTAACTCACGTCCCGTCAGTGTACATAGGTCGATAGCGCAAACAAAACAACGCTTGCTTACGCACACTATTGCCGCCGTATCACAATCCCATGCAGATATTCACGCGCGCGTGCGCGCGTGCAAAGACCTCATAACCATTTTCAATGGATCAAAGCAATCCGCCGTGGCGCCGTTGTTTTTTTACCTTCTTCTGGCGTGACGTAAACAGACAGACGTCCCATTATCGCTGTTCGTCTAGTCGTCAGGGCTGCCGGGTTTTTATTTTCCGCTTTTTAGAAGGCCGTCGATTTTTTGCGCGGATTAATAAATATAACCGCAACAGCGTGACGCGGTTCCGCTTGAGTGACGTTTATTGGAATGCGCGCGTGGGAGTCGAACGAACTGTGGCGCAGCTTCCGCCCGTCAAAGCGTCGACGACCTGAGAGTTGACACGGTTATTATTCCGCGTAATAAATTCGCTTTTCAGCGGCGGGCGCGAGCATTAGAAATGCAATTATCACGCTGATGATAATCACAATATCAGTGTTTTGTTGATTGTTTCGAGCCGATGCGAGCGCGTTTGGCGTCAGACTGCGCGCGGAATGCGTGACCTATCCGATGTCTGATAGCCGTCAACGTCGTATCGATTCGATAAAGATCTTTCCCCGCTTCGAGCGGTTTTTTCGCGCATCAATTTGAGCATTCGATTTGCTGGCACGCCGCCGAATTCGGTTCGGCCAAAACACGATGATATCTTCGTCAGTTTTCGCCGCCATTGAATAAGTCTGACGGCAAGCTGATGGGAGTGCTCGGTAGCGTAGTTGGCGAGGTAGACAGGAATAGCGTGGGATACGTCTGGCGGAAAAACAGGAAGTGTGAATCGTTTCTCAAATTCGACAAAAACATTGCATATTCAGACGGAAGGAAAACACAACGATTTGATATCTGGCGGATACCGTGTCAGAGAATGAACAATTGTACAGTTGTGTAGATGTACGGGAAACACATTTTGCAGACAGGTCGATTGACAGGCAGTCAGACGAGCAGGCAGAGAGGGAGAGAGGGAGAGAGGGAGAGAGGGACAGACGAACAGACGAACAGACGAACAGACGAACAGACGAACAGACGAACAGACGAACAGACGAACAGACGAACAGACGAACAGACGAACAGACGAACAGACGAACAGACGAACAGACGAGACAGACGGACAGAGGGATAGCGGGACGGACGGACGGACGGACGGACGGACGGACGGACGGACGGACGGACGGACGGACGGACGGACGGACGGACGGACGGACGGACGGACGGACGGACGGACGGACGGACGGACGGACGGACGGACGGACGGACGGACGGACGGACGGACGGACGGACGGACGGACGGACGGACGGACGGACGGACGGACGGACGGACGGACGGACGGACGGACGGACGGACGGACGGACGGACGGACGGACGGACGGACGGACGGACGGACGGACGGACGGACGGACGGACGGACGGACGGACGACGGACGGACGGACGGACGGAGGGACGGACGGACGGACGGACGGACGGACGGACGGACGGACGGACGGACGGACGGACGGACGGACGGACGGACGGACGGACGGACGGACGGACGGACGGACGGACGGACGGACGGACGGACGGACGGACGGACGGACGGACGGACGGACGGACGGACGGACGGACGGACGGACGGACGGACGGACGGACGGACGGACGGACGGACGGACGGACGGACGGACGGACGGACGGACGACGACGGACGGACGGACGGACGGACGGACGACGGACGGACGGACGGACGGACGGACGGACGGACGGACGGACGGACGGACGGACGGACGGACGGACGGACGGACGGACGGACGGACGGACGGACGGACGGACGGACGGACGGACGGACGGACGGACGGACGGACGGACAATTTTCACAATACAATACAAGGGGACCCTAGCGGGATCATTGGTACATCGGGAAAACGAGAAAAAAACGCACTGGCGAGGGACAAACGACCGTCGATGCAGCAACAGAATGATGACGAAAATTGTTAAGTAGTTACATCCAACTGGTGCTGCCATCTGGCGAGTAAGAAAGCTATGTGAAAGATGTTTCGCAATTATTAATTGATTTATATATTAATTTCAACATTTGCTTTGGGCTTATGGTAATATTATGTTATATTTTTTAAGCGATTGATTTGAAAGGATTGTGTACATTCATATTAAAATGCAATGTTATTTTGTCTTCAGTCATGCTGCCCGCCAACTAGTGCTTAGTTGTTTTAATAAGAGTTTACAGTGTTTGCGGTTTGAAAGAAACGCCTACGAGAACACGTTTAGTGGTAAACAATACACCCAGTTTCATCAAATAATGCCAATACCGGCGGGCCGAGTTGACAGCAATATCTTGTGATGTTCATTTTCCAACGTTTAAGAAAGCAGATTTATTGTCCTCATTTACTATCCTAGGAACTTCCAGGTAATGAAACTGACACACTTCGTTTAAAATCACAATGATCAGTAACGTTATCCTTTAATACAACTGTCATTACCTCAAACTAGCCGAGTAACCCAGTGAGGCTTGAAGAAAACGACAGCCACCGCGCTGAGTTGTTTGAAAACTGATCCCAAAGATCCCATCTCCGGACGGACGGACGGACGGACGGACGGACGGACGGACGGACGGACGGACGGACGGACGGACGGACGGACGGACGGACGGACGGACGGACGGACGGACGGACGGACGGACGGACGGACGGACGGACGGACGGACGGACGGACGGACGGACACGGACGGACCGAACGACGGACGGACGACGGACGGACGGACGACGGACGGACGACGGACAGGACGGACGGACGGACGGACGGACGGACGGACGGACGGACGGACGGACGGACGGACGGACGGACGGACGGACGGACGGACGGACGGACGGACGGACGGACGGACGGACGGACGGACGGACGGACGGACGGACGGACGGACGGACGGACGGACGGACGGACGGACGGACGGACGGACGGACGGACGGACGGACGGACGGACGGACAGACAGACAGACAGACAGGCAAACAATAGACAGGACACACGACCGGCTCGATATATTTTAAGATAACAGGCGCAAACGTGAGTTCTACCCGATTGTCAAATCATAATCACTGCCGACGAATCTCGGCTACCTGTACCGATGAATATTCGCGGAATCACACCAATCGATTGTAGTAATTCATATCAGGTCTGGCGATACCCATTAAGCAACATGGACGATTGTCGTTATTTGTCACTTGCAGGTGTCCGTTTCGCTGTTGTGTATTGAATTGTACCGACACCAATTCGTATCGAATATATATTTGATGACCTTGGATACGAAGTAGCAAGTAGTGTTGATGACCATTCGTCATGTTTGAGTTACATTCGTCTTTCTAGCGACGATTAACACGATACTGCATAACCTTAGAAACCATAAATGTTTTTGTCTGATTGATCCGATAGCATCGATTACCACGAGGACGCCGTTGACGTCCTACGGTTGAATGACCGTGAAGACAAATATCAGATATCAAAGCGATGGAATATCTAGTGTGTGGCAATTATTGATTTGCATGTTGGAACTTCGCCAATGCGCCGAACTCCAAAGCATCGGACGTTGATCCCAACTGCTCTGCATAACATTGCCGACATAGAAGGTTTAGAACTTGATGCTAACATGATTCGAACATTAAGAACATACCACCAATATAATCTTCCATCCGCATTGTCTTGCAACAAGAACAAAGAACACGAAACATCACGACTTACTCTAGATCGAAATCATCGTTTCCATTAAAACACATTTCATTCACTAAGATACTACACCGTTGTATCGTAAATATATGTAGCTCAAATGTTTTTTGTTAAAAATGAAACATCTTATTATTCGTAGATCTCTCTCATTTCCTCTTTTCCCATGTCACTATTTCTTCATAATCTTGGTGTAAACAGAAATGTACATCTTTGGGGGAAATTCGTAAAATTAACGTACGTACATGGCAACGCTGCTCGCAAAGTTCCCGCTTG
Organism: Ridgeia piscesae; assembly: GCA_025642075.2. NCBI lineage: Eukaryota > Metazoa > Annelida > Polychaeta > Sabellida > Siboglinidae > Ridgeia > Ridgeia piscesae. The sequence goes on from JAODUO010000120.1 coordinate 489,093, forward strand.
ATTCTTCTGGATACAACATGTATATAATCTACGTTACGAAAATGTACACTACTTCGATACCGCCACATAGAAGTTCTCCGCAATATGCGAAGTCAAAGTTTTAAAGCAATGTTTAACTCCGCATTAAACAATATTATGCTTGCTCAAGACAATTTAGTAAAATGTATCTAACGAGTTACGATTGTTGCGTCTAGATATTCATTCGTGCACAGCGTCTTACGAGTCTAAATGACTTGACAACCCTAATGTGCTGTACATAAATGACAGTAATAATGTAGAGCAACAAAACAAGCTGAGATTTTTAAACGAGTTTCGCACATGTTTTACTCTGGGCTCTAATGAAACGGGCACAGAAACGATGTTTGCATGTACCGATCTCCAACATGAAAATGAAAAAGCAACATGACGTAAGTTGGATGTCAGTAAGTGCGTTGAACGTGGCAACTGTTACTGGATGCAGCCGCAAATTGAAAATTTTGATTATCAGAACGGTCTCACCGAATTTATGAGCTAACGTATTCTCATTTCTGCAATTCCGACTTGCCTCGAATGACTGCAAGACGACACGAATTTTTTTTCTTCAGAACGTCGCATGTTCAATTTTCCAAGATATCGTGTTTGCACGGCGTATCGCATGCACATGTCGCCGAATACGGAATATTCACTAGAAAAATAACCAACATTTCGTGTGTATGTGTGTGTGTGTGTGTGTGTGTGTGTGTGTGTGTGTGTGTGTGTGCGTGTGCGTGTGCGTGTGCGTGTGCGTGTGCGTGTGCGTGTGCGTGTGCGTGTGCGTGTGCGTGTGCGTGTGCGTGTGCGTGTGCGTGTGCGTGTGCGTGTGCGTGTGCGTGTGCGTGTGCGTGCGCGTGGCGTGCGCGTGCGCGTGCGCGTGCGCGTGCGCGTGCGCGTGCGCGTGCGCGTGCTGCGTGCGCGTGTGCGTGTGCGTGTGCGTGTGCGTGCGCGTGACTGGCATATATGTGGGTGACTGGCATAGAAATAAATATTAGTGGATCGTTTGAATGTTGTACTCTGTTGGTCGAATTATTAAGCATATTAGACATCCTCAACTGAATGAAATATGCCTGAACAAAACGTGATGCAAACATGTGACAATATTATACATAATTTACAGAGGATACTGATTTCATTAAGAATCTCCCTCTAGTTGATCATTGATTTTAAATCGGTTTTACACTCTTTGGAGGTTAAAGTTTTGTCTGACCGCAATGTCATGTGTTATTAAAACATGCGGTTTCGTCTGGACTGAGATGTTACATTCGAGGCTGATGTATTTTTAATTACTTTTTGCGTTCGGAACACTGCGTATTTTCATTGACGTGCTCATGTTCGCGTGGGAAAATGACGCAATTGCGTGACACTATCCTTTCTCAGACCAAATGGCGCCTGAAATGTGATCCCACCATTGCCAAAAAGTATGTTGGTGGTTAGGACTACGATCCCTGTAGAACAGTGCACCAGTAGAGTGAATCCCACGCCACAGTTTTTTCTGCAATTCACTCGATCCATTCAAAAATACTCGGGGTCAAGATGAATCACAGTTGTAGTACGCGAATGCAGGAATTGTATCATTTGAACTGCAGACGTGTGCGAACATCGGTAGATATTACTAAATGTGATGAATTAATTTAATAAAGGAGACACATATTTAATTAAATACGATCAATGACGTCATAGTAGCAAAGCATACGAATGTGACATATGCCATACATCATTCCGTGTGTTCTTTTGCCTGTCTTTTTTCCTCCTTCCTCTTCAAATACAGCGCCAGTAGACTCGCCCATGGCGGCTGGGGAGTCACTTGGAGTGTCTGCGCACGTCGTTTAAGGGATTAAGGTCATTCCCAACCCGAACCCCGCTCCCTTTCCCGCTCCCGTCTTAGGGACAAGGGCTCTTCCCGGATTGACAACGGGAAGGTTATAGCGTCAGCCCGCGCCGTGTCTCACAGCAGCTGCCCGGAGGCTGCGCGGCGCGGAAACTTATCAACTCCGACTTGGGGAGTTAAAAGGGGTTCGCATTTCTTACACGTGTTCCCTCGGGCGCGAGTGGGAGTGGAACGTCGCCGGGCCGGGAGAGACGAGAACGAGGCCGTCCGGAAGGCGGCTGGCCATGCCGCCGTTGCCGGGATGTCTGTTTCTGGGACAACCCGGAGGAGGAACAACGGGAAGCAATGCCTAACGGCGGGGAGAGGAGAGTCTTGCGTTCCCCCGGGATGGTACCGTCCTTGACGGGTGCGGTGGGTTCGTTCGGGGCAGGACTAGTGCGAGTCGGGTAAATTTCAGGGTCATCGGGGAAGATAGGGCTACTACGTGTTACCTTGCGATGATTCATGCTGATTTGAGGCCACTCTATAGGTTGACATCGAAAGTGTGTGTGTGTGTGTGCGTGCGTGCGTGTGTCTGTGCCCGCGGGTGTGTGTGTGCGTTTGTGCATTTGTGCGTGTATGCGTGTGTGTCTGCATGTGTGTGTCTGTGTACACACATACATTCAAAAATTCAAACAAATTATTATTACATACGAATGCACAAAATACCAACCGTTTGATTTAAATTCAATAGTCGCCAGGTTTCCCAGTTGTCACTTCTTACTTAACGAATCAGACTTTCAAATATCAATAATGTCGTACGCCTTGGCGCTGTCCTCAATCTAATTCTACATTGCATTTTCGAAGCTATTTGTCCTAATGTATATCTTAGGAGAACATTATTGTACATTACTGACCGTGAAATAGGTTAAATAAATATTGGGAAGATTTACAAAGATGTGAGTAGATGCAAGCAGTTCAACTGAGAGTGTGGTCAGATTAAATCAATGCACTGCACACCACTATACTAACAGACACATGATGACACGTGGTCGCTCCAGCACCGATGCAAACTTTTTTATGGCGGACCGTTAAGTATTCAGTATATACGAGCTTATATGATTTCAATGGCTCAAAACCGAGTGTCAGAATACATCTATTTTTATACGTTGTTCCTCGGCAACATACATTGACGCAATTCTTGTCACTTTTTGAGACATTACGTCAGATCATCCTCATTACCCATGAGTGATGTTAATATCCCCGGTGGTGGGTCGTCTACCCCTCCAAAAGTGGATTTGCACTTTTCCATTCTCCTCGTTTACCAATGTGAAGCCTCGTAACTGAATAAATATAGCACGCGTTGACATTTTAATAAAAACGTATAGAATATCTGGTGTGGTGTGAAACTAGTATAACTTATTCTCATTGTGATTTCTGGCGTCAATAGCTTGGTGTCTGGTGATTCAATTCAATTAATTTATTGTCCTATAAGAAGGATATTCATCATACAACTCACGATCATATTTAAAATATGTAATATGTTACCAAAGAACTAAATGAAATAGAAAATGTAACCACAGCAAAAAATAACCGGTAGACATAAATATCACTGAAATATACACAGAGTTCTGTTATTCAGAAAATATACCCAGAGTTCACGTCATTCCGCAGGCGTTGGTGAAGACGTAAAGCACTTGTGAAATGTGTTGCATTTCTTACGCCCAGCCAAAAAACACGAAAGACACCCACAGCCCTGTAGCACCTACGTGTTCCTCGCCGGGAAGAGAGCCCAGAGTGGCTCACCCAAAGATAACCCGACAAACACCAGCCACAAAAGAGAAATAGCACCTGGAGAAGGAAACAACAGATACCAAAGCTGGCACTTGTCTGGAACTTTAAGTTGCCTACAACATATACAGAGTCGGGTCTACGAATCACAGGTGGAGCGGTGCCGAGGAGCCTACGACCAGGAGTCTGTAAATCAGTAATGCTATAAACACTATTGACGCCCTATTGCGCATGAATGTATTTCTGGTTAAGAAAACAATTATTCTGAGCATTACACTACTGACATGATAAAATTTATGTACAACTGTCATGTGGAATAATTGGGCTTAACCATTGAACATTGTAAAAAGAAGATTTTTCTTCAATTTGTTTTATTTAATGATTTAATTAGTAGTGCGGAAACTTGTTTCTACCATCTTACCTTATTTCATATATATATATATTGTTTGAATTTATATTCCGAACATATTCACGGTTAAGAGTTTTCTGTTTATATGTACCGACATCAAGAGCCTGAAATAAATGTATCGATACTCGTAGCCAAAGACAGGAGAATCTGTAGACGATGTCCTGAACTTAACGGGCCGTGAATCCCCAAGAGACCGTGTATGTGAAGGACAGAACCAATGAACCAATCAATTCAACGACGCTAAAACCAAATCGTCGTACAAACAGCACTCCGGAACAATTCATTTATTCGTTGTTCTCCGAACACTCATGTCGAATGTCGTCCTATATATCGGTCTGATGGTTTGTTTTCCTGACTCCTACATAAGTCTGTAGGACGGCTTGTACACCACAGATGTCCGCCAAGTGTATCGTATGGCGCCGAGTCACAACTGCCAAGTCGGAGGTGGGCGAATGCGGGTTTACCGATACAACAAGTGCTATTTCTACTCGTTCGACATTCCTCAACTATTCCGAGTCAACTAGTGGATGAAAAAGTCGCTGTAAACTGGCTTTAGACCTAATTTTCGGACACGTGCGAATCAGAAAACGCAATATGTTCCCTCGACATCATATGTTGTAACTGTTTCCGGCGGCGTATTACCGAATCGAGAGTGTGTTTCCTTGTATGGCTTTCTTGTCGAGTTTTTAAATGGTGCGCGAACCTAACATGTTCTAATAACGAGACGGCAAACACGTGTTAACGAATCCGCGCTTCACGTGAAATCAAGATGTAGCAATGATATAATGAAATTTTAAATAACTTTGTCATTGTCCAAAATATGCCCTCTCTCTCTCTCTCTCTCTCTCTCTCATCCACACACACACACACACACACACACACACACACACACACACACACACACACACACACACACACACACACACACACACACACACACACACACACACACACACACACACACACACACACACACACACACACACACTCACTCTCTCTCTCTCTCTCTCTCTCTCTATCTCTCTATCTCTCTATCTCTCTATCTCTCTATCTCTCTATCTCTCTATCTCTCTATCTCTCTATCTCTCTATCTCTCTATCTCATCATTTTCTCTCTACTCTATCTCATCTCTATCTCTCTATCTCTCTATCTCTCTCTCTCTCACACACACACTCTCACACACACACCACTACTTTCTCATCACACTCACTCTCTCTCTTTACACACACACACACACACACACACACACACACACACACACACACACACACACACACACACACACACACACACATACATACACACACTATATATATATATATATATATATATATATATATATTATATACACACACACACACACACACACACACACACACACACACACACACACACACACACACACACACACACACACACACACACACACACACACACACTCTCTCTCTCTCTCTCTCTATCTCTCTATCTCTCTCTCTCTCTATCTATCTATCTCTCTATCTCTCTCTCTCTCTCTCTCTCTCTCTCTCTCTCTCTCTCTCTCTCTCTCTCTCTCTCTCTCTCTCTATCTCTCTCTCTCTTACTATTTTTATATCATTCATATAACTAACGTATTTTTAAAGTTTATTTATACACACCAGACACACATACACACACCACACACACCACACCACACACACACCACACACACCACACACCACACACCACACACCACACACCACCACCACCACACCACACACACACACACACACACACACACACACACACACACACACACACACACACACACACACACACACACACACACACACACACACACACACACACACACACACACACACACACACACACACACAGACACACACACACACACACCACACACGCAG
>JAODUO010000120.1:500000-507500 GCA_025642075.2 Ridgeia piscesae
TGATTAAATTCCACGATGTACGATGTTGAAAGACGTCGGTTTACGTACGCGAATCTAGTGGGGGGGTTAAGAGGGCACGTGCCCCTTAGACATGTGAAATTTGGCACTTCCCATGACCTTTGCAAGAGTTATATATGCGTCCTTATGTGCCCGTAGATAATTTTATAGGTTCGAAGATTGTGAAGTTACGGCGTCAAAGCTACCAAAATTTTTGATTTCTTGGCAAGCCGGGTTCAAAAGAATTCACGATAGGTATGGCATTATATGCAGGGTGTTTGACTTTCTGTGAGGACTTGTGATAAGTTGAGTGAGTATAGAAACGATATATTTGTGCAGCCCGGCATCAGAGCTGCCAACTATGACAAATGTCAATCGATATTTTTCTCCCTATAAATACAGGTGTCATTTTGATTGGTGATGTCATCAGGCAAACCAGTCTCTGATTCTGGTAGAAATGAAGGAAGGGGTGTCCGGTATTATATTGGATTCTTGGAGAATAAGGTATTAGCATTTCACGAATTGTATGTGAATGACGGCTAATTGATATCGGAAAATGTGAATACCCTACTTTAAAAAAAAAAACTTTGCAGAAAATAAAGGTAACCTTATAATGGCCGCTTATATGTGAAAATCTAATATGGTCTGACGTCTGATACAGAGAACACATTTAGCCAAGTGCACTCTCCACTGTTCCGCGTATATAGTTGGGTGAGCGGGTTAGCATCGGTCAGGTCAATTTACGACACGTTGCGTATCAAAGCGAGAAATGCTGTCAGGCTGCATATTTGTCGTCGATAAGACACATAATTAATGCGTCGTCGGATGCTATGGCAACGTATTGGCGAGGTTTACATTATTTTCACCCCATTAAGTCTAGCCCGGTGTCCAGCGTCTCTGCACGTTTGACAAGGCAGCCGGACGATAATTCCAAATTAACTGTTCATCGACTGACGGAACGAAACGACTGTCGAATGTCGTGAGGCCGTCGTCGCGTGGGGTGTTAAATACGCAAAGCGTGCTAGTAAGGTTGGCGGGTTTACACGTGGTAGTAACCAGCTGTGCGGTTTACACGCGAAGTAAACAGCTAAGAGGTTTATACGAGGAAGTAACCAGCTGTGCGGTTTACACGCGAAGTAAACAGCTAAGAGGTTTATACGAGGAAGTAACCGGCTGAACGGTTTACACGTGGTAGTAACCAGCTGTGCGGTTTACACGCGAAGTAAACAGCTAAGAGGTTTATACGAGGAAGTAACCGGCTGAACGGTTTACACGCGAAGTAAACAGCTAAGAGGTTTATACGAGGAAGTAACCAGCTGTGCGGTTTACACGCGAAGTAAACAGCTAAGAGGTTTATACGAGGAAGTAACCGGCTGAACGGTTTACACGTGGTAGTAACCAGCTGTGCGGTTTACACGCGAAGTAAACAGCTAAGAGGTTTATACGAGGACGTAACCAGCTGAGCGGTTTACACGCGGAAGTAAGCATCCAATAGGTGTAAAAATCTCAGCGGTTTACATGCTCATTGTTTTACAAGTAGACTCGATCAGCTCAGTGATTTACAAGCAGACTTCAACTCAAGTGGTTTACAAGCAGTAGTAAGCAGAACAGTGGCTTAGACGTGGGAGTAAGAAGCTCAGTGGTTTACATGCTTTTAAAGCGTTTAAAGCTTGTATACTGAAGATGCAAGTTGCGACTGAGAAACCGTGCAGAAAAAGATGGATTATGCTATGAGATCTAATAGGCCTAACGTTTATAAACGATGTAGTATATATATTCGTCAGGAACGAGATGTTTTAGAAGCATCCGCTACAGCCGTGCTCCAGCGAAATGGCGCCGGAATTCTTCAAAAAAGAAACATCACAGCCCCGGAGGGCATCGATCAATATTAAAATCACTTAGAAAGAAACGTAGTCGTTACGACAAATACGTGAGTTACGTTTAACACGTTTTTCTAACGCCAAGCTCTGTCTGTCTGTGTTTCTCGCTGATCAATGGTGTTTACAGAAGCTTTCGCTGATCGCCCACCGAGTTTCTACCAATCTCGTTTTAGACTTGGTGACGTAATGCCGACGTCTTGTGGGGAACTGTGGCGTTGACACGTAATGACGTATAGGATCATTTATCAGGACCCACCGTCCCATTAAACCCGACCTTGAAACGTGTGTGCCGATTTCCATCTGAATTGTACACGTGCGTGTGTGACTCAATTTCCACGCGTATCGCTGACAGATTAATTATTTTGCTAAACTGTATAGTAGCGAATTTTTTCAATTATATGAATTCGGAGTGAGATTGCAACGTATGAAAAAGATTCGCTGCGTTTAAAATGGAGCTATCTGTCTTCAGTTAGTCAGAGGACGCCTACAAAAGATGGATGGCGAATGTCTACTGTAGAAATCCTTCAAGCAGCGTAAAAACGAAGTGAGTTTTTAACAGTTCCTTCTAGACGTAAAGTGCGAGCTAGCCTTTCCAGACAAATCTGTTTTACCATTTCTTGACTGATTCACAGCTTCTAGCCAGTTGTGTTTGTTGTGAATATGTCGGATTCAGTTTACTTCTGTGTTTGTGACAGACTGGTGCGCCAGCGGTGTCTGTGCGATGTTCTTTGGGCGCGGTGACACAGCTGTAAAACATTGGATTCTCATTCGACCAAACTCGGGTTTGAATCATGTGCTGCAGTTTCGAATCATGGGCTTGCAATTTTTGTTTCACTCTATATTGCCTTAGTTCAGTCAACAGTATAACATCGGTGGCTATATTTGTGTATGAGTAAAATGTATAACATTAGTGGCTATATTTATGTAGGAGTAATATATATATATATATGACATTGGTGGCTATATTTATGTATGAGTAATATGTATAACATTGGTGGCTATATTTATGTAGGAGTAATATATATAACATTGATGTGTATGTTTGTGTAGGAGTAATATTATCGTAGTAATTGCAGCGTTGTTGAACACGCCACAGCGAAGTCTGCCAGAGAGTAACGTGTAAATCGGCGAATTGATCAGTGACCGGTTTGATAAAGCCACGCTTTTAGAGCAATTATGCGATCTTCTGGTGGCAGCTAACAGAAACTATTCAGTGTAGCTTACAGCCAGTTTCATGAGACCAGTTTGACATTCACGTAAACAAATCGACGTAGAATTGACCTAATTAGGTCGCGGTGGGAATACTTGTATTTGTGGTGTCTGTAGACACCATTTTCATTATAGCAAATGACAAGCTATGATGAGTGTAAATGACATACAGTGTAAACATTAAAAATAATAAGTCTTTGTTTTCCATTTTCAAAAAAACAAAAAAATATTGACGTTGACGAATTGTGTGGCGTTTTGGCATACGAACGACGCTGATTTTAGTGGTATTCAAGATATAGATATATAATTATAGTGGCGTGTCCCCGCGGTCACATATCAGCCTGCTCATATCGACAGTTGTCGTCACTCCGCTTACTGCTATCTCCCCCCTCTTGATACATGGACGTGTCTTTCGTAAGCGGCTGATCCAGACTGATTCCACACAACGAAAGACGCTCTTGCATCGTGCAAACAAACGCATCCTGTACGTCTACCAACCGCGGGCGTATTCCCCGATCATAACCGTGTTATAGAGCGAGTCAAGCGTCAACAATTCCTGAATCGGACTGTCGGTGTTTGATGAATCGAACTGTCGGTGTTTGATGCACTCGACCGTCGATTGCTCGCCTTGTCGCGGCCGGCTTACGCAGCAAACGGCAATCGCCTTTCGACGTTCGTCATCCTGTTACGGTCGCCGAAGCCATTTAACTACGGAGGGCTGAGTGGGCTCTGAGCTCGTGCAAATGCTCAGTTTTCGCGGCGTACATACGTGGCGTATTCATGCGATTTTTACGAATCTGTGATCATATAAGTTATCCGTGTAGATATTACAGTTGCGTAAATGTGTCTCGTTATATTTCGATTCTTTTTAAAGGTCCAAAATGGTTGTAAAAGGGTTTACTAGTGTTTTGCTTACGACGACTTTTGCTGAATCCAAGGGGTTTTATGCGATAAAACCCCTTGAATTCAGCAATAGCCGTCGTAAGCTAAACATGTTTAGAGTTTCGTAAGGCCCGCTACGTCAATAGCGAAAATAGTACTTGGTAGTTTGCTAGGACAGAGTAAGGCATGTGTGATGGGATGGGGGAAGTTAAAAGAAGAGATCCGAGTTAAGAAACACGAAACAAAGTGATCAAATAGAAGTATGCAGAACTTACACGAAAATAGAGGTGAGGACGAATGCGGAGAAGAAACAGGGCCAGAAGATGAAAATACGATGCAGAAGAAGACGATTGTGTGAAGAAGAACCAGGAATACGGAGATGTAAAACATTTTCGTAAAGTAAAATATCCACTACACACGAGAGTTGATGGCGCGTTATGTTTTACTGCCGACAGACATGTTCAATCAAACAGCATCTTGACTACTGTGGGGTGTCCCGCTGCAATTAATGCTCGAAAACTACACTCGTACACAAACATACACCACCGTCTCTAGATGAGCTGGCCAGTGAATTGCGCACCGCTGAATTGTGATTATGACAATAATAATAATAATAATATACGATTAAGAAGAAATCGAAGAATAAAAAGGCGAGGTGGAAGAAGAAGACGGACAACAGGAAGAGAAAGACAGATGAGAAGATGAACACACAGATATATAACATGACGTCAAGTCTGCTACCGATACACTATAACGTAGCACTGCCCGGCGAGCGCCAGACGCTTGCGCGCCGCGCTATCTTGGTAGACAGACGGTGTCTTCCAGGAAGTGTGACGTTAGAGTCGACACACCGCGGCTTTACGGGCCGCTAATGATCAGACACACAGCGGCAGCGGTACAAGGCCCGGCGCCACTCGTGCCGACCAATTAACGACATAGCTCGCCTCCACGCCGACTTTGCGCGTGTTTTGCGTTCGCTTTTTTCCCGTTTCGACCCAAGAACTCGCGCGGCAACCATGTTCGACAAGGTGTCCGTTAGGTGGGCGCTGAACTTGCGTTGAGAACTTTAATTTAAGACCCCGAGTGCAGATCGTGTGCAACAAACAACCTGTCTGCTAAGTCGACTGGTCTTTTAGGATGACTCTAATTGAAGAGCGTTCCGGTTTTTTTTAAGTATACGAAGGAAGATGAAAGTTGATTGTGGAGACTGCAAATAGAAACAGCGGACGACGAACAGGTGAAAGGGCAGTACAATGCAACTACTGAAACTCACTCATGTACAGGGACACTATACGGAGGAACGTAATTCTATTGCAAATTTTTACCAAGCCAAAAGGAATGTATTTAACCGACCAACATAAATGGCGTGTTCCTTTTCAAAATTACTTATTTCAATGTGTAATACAATCCTTAAACGCGGAATGTCACAATCGTTAATCTTTAGGTCTGCCTCAGAACGATAAATAAAGCTCTTTCTGCGACGTTTGCATCACACCTGCGGCCTACGATGATTCACATCACAGCGTGAACCCTATCGGTTTCACCCCACCTGCCCTATCGGGTCACCTTATGCGGCGGTCACGGAATTCGTTGTTGATAAACCAACCAATAATCCGACCCGTCGCGGCTTTCATCATTAGGTTCGAATTAAGGTTTCACGTTTCCGGTTCAGACAGCGATACGCTAACACAAACAGCGAACGATGTGCCAACAGCAACAAGCGCGTCCAGCGTAGACGGGGAACGTGAGCATTCTCCGCGTGCGTGCTGCGCGCTCAGCGGCCGCCCATTACGCGCGCGGTCGGCGTGATTACTCGAAGCACGAAGAGGCTGGCGGATCTATTTTAACGTTGCCGTAATAAGCGATGGCACCGCCTCGCCGAAACGTAAACACCCGACCACTGCCGTTAACGTGTTCGTGCGAACGGAAGAAACGTCAACGACGTCATACGCGATACGGGACGTCTGTCTGTCCACGTATAGTATCGGTGTTGTAAGTCGTATAGTGACGGAATAGTCAAAAAATGACTGCGATCGTTTGACGGAAAATGTAGAAGATGGAATGACAATCACTTTTACGTCAGATGTACGCCAATCAACGTGGAACGCGATTTACGTCAGTCAGTGGGTCATGCGGGACGTCACTCGTTCAACCTCGATTGGTGTACGTCATGTGCGTTTCTTACGTCATTCGCCATTTTGCAACGAGTGAATTGTGACGTAATTCATTGGTATGCGAAGTCAAATGGAATGGCATTCACAAAGAGAAACCCACAAGGAGTGGTTCTGCAATGTATAGCAGATCTCCCACCTCCCCCGCGTACAGGGGAGGGGGATCAGGAGGCAGGAAGCGAACAGTAACAGGACCACTGTAGTGACACAAAGCGGAGGAACACGGTAAGCGATGGCTGCACTGCAAGGTGCACCAATTACTGCCAGGAATAAGACCACCCACAGATGAAAGACACAACTACACATGCGCGTTTACAGCCTAAATGCTATTCCTGGCGGCAGGGGTGAAAAGAGACTAATGATAGCACCCCCTCTGTCACGGCGTGGTCTCACCCAGGTGCTAGAAGCAACGTGAGGCGTGGAACGCGCGATCATGCATCTCCGCCATTATGTCGTTTTATAAGTGTGCAACTAATTTGACAGCAAGAAGCATCCATGCATTGTATGCGTTGCTCATGCGTGTGGACGCACGTATTTATATAATAACTTATATTTATACGTGTCTACGATCTACGATAACTCAACGTGATTACCATAGAATGACATTTCGCTGTGTTCCTTCTTTTGCTGTGCATTAAAACACAAGTCCCTGTACCGTTGTAAATAAAACGGCCTGTATATGCGTGTATATGAGTATGTATATACATAGTCACAGACTCGATAAATCAACATTTGATACTGATATATTTTACATGTACGACACTTTCAGCCACTACGCCAGAAGAGAGGGAGTGACAATTCCGGACTCGAACAGGAAACAGCGTCACTCCCATCAACACGTGTGCGGATGACGAATGTGCGGATGACGAATGTTCAACACCAGCGTCAACTGTCAAAGACGACTTCAGTAGCGACCGACGTTCTCCGATTCCACATCGACCTTCCGCTTTGATGACGTCGTTAGTGCATGATAAACCTAATCGCCATCATGTAATAATAATGGACCTTCGATGCAGACCTGTGCTAATACCGGCTCATCAAATGAATTATTGCGTCGGTCGCCACAATACAAAGAAAGGTGCTCTAAACGAAATAAATTGTCTGAAGACCGATCTAAGCCGTTTACGGTATGAAATATGAGAACTAGGCAACGGCGTGACCAGAAGATGACTGAGAGGAATAATGTACGTTATAAGTGTGACCATTCCCACACATCTGTCGGCGCCGAGTCATGATTTAGGCGGAATTCAACAAAGTATTATTTGTGTTATTTCATTGCGAATATTTTTAGATACGGAAGGTAAGACATTCGCAGTGTTCTCCTACAACGATCTATACCATGCACACAAAACCTGCTTGCC
>JAODUO010000120.1:510000-512500 GCA_025642075.2 Ridgeia piscesae
GTAGTGAAACACATATGTTGTGTTTGTTTGTGTGTGTGTGTGTGTGTGTGTGTGTGTGTGTGTGTGTGTTTGTTTGTGTGTGTGTGTGTGTGTGTGTTTGTGTTTGTGTGTATTGTGTATGTGTATGTGTTTGTGTTTGTGTGTATGTGTGTGTGTTTGTATATGTGTGTGTTGTGTGTGTGCGTGCGTGCGTGCGTGTTCGTGCGTGTATGTGTATGTGTATGTGTATGTGTATGTGTATGTGTATGTGTATGTGTATGTGTATGTGTATGTGTATGTGTATGTGTATGTGTACGTGTATGTGTACGTGTACGTGTACGTGTACGTGTACGTGTACGTGTACGTGTACGTGTACGTGTACGTGTACGTCTGTACGTGTACGTGTACACGATTGTAGTATGTACGTGTACGTGTACGTGTCGTGTACGGTACGGTACGTGTACGTGTACGTGTACGTGTACGTGTACGTGCTACGTGTACGTGTACGTGTACGTGTACGCGTACGTGTACGTGACGTGACTTACGTGACGTGACTTACTGTACGGTACGTGTACGTGTACGTGACTGCACGACGTGTACGTACTGTACGTGACGTGACGGTACGTGATGTGTCGTGACGTGTACTGACGGTACGTTCAATGCAGTAGTATCGCACGCAATGCCATCTGACGTACGTTACGTGCACGCTTACGTGTACGTGCACGTGCACGTGACGTGACGGTACGTGTACGGACGGTACGTGACGTGCAGTGTCTGTACGTGCTACGGTACGATGACGTGTACGTGTACGGTACGGTACGCACGTCATACTGAGCAGTGCACTGTACGTGACGTGTACGTGTACGTGTACGTACGTACGTGTACGTGTACGTGTACGTGTACGTGTCGTGTGCGTACGTACGGTACGTGTACGTGTACGTGTGCGTGTACGTGTACGTGTGCGTGTCGTACGTGTAGCATGGTACGTGTACGTGTACGTGTCGCATAGCCATGTACGTGTACGTGTACGTGTACGTCGTACGTGACGTGTACGTGTACGTACGTGTACGTGCACGTGCTGCGTCGTGTACGTGTACGTGTACGTGCAATCGTGCGTGTGACGTGTACGTGTACGTGTACGTGTACGTGTACGTGTACGTGTACGTGTACGTGTACGTGTACGTGTACGTGTACGTGTACGTCTGCGTCTGCGTCTGCGTCTGCGTCTCGTCGCGTCTGCGTCTGCGTCTGCGTCTGCGTCTGCGTCTGCGTCTGCGTCTGCGTCTGCGTCTGCGTCTGCGTCTGCGTCTGCGTCTGCGTCTGCGTCTGCGTCTGCGTCTGCGTCGCGTCGTCGCGTCTGCGTGCTGCGTCTGCGTCTGCGTCTGCGTCTGCGCTGCGTCTGCGTCTGCGTCTGCGTCTGCGCATGCGCTTGCGTTTGCGTTTGCGTTTGTGTTTGTGTATGAGTTTGTGTATGAGTTTGTGTATATTGTGTGTATGTGTGTATGTGTGAAAGGTTTCGTTTATGTATGTGGTATATGCGTGTATGTACTTATGTATCCTAATTCTAATTAAAGAGTCTATGTTGACAAAAATTCTTCACTTATAAGATTTACCAGCAGGGCATATGTTCAACGACGAATATATACCAATACTTTCAACCAAACAGATGTACCAGTATATTCTAGTGTGGATCGTGTACAAGAACATTCAACCACAGACGATCTACCACAAACATTCAACCACAGACAATCTACCACAAACATTCAACCACAGACGATCTACCAGAAACATTCAACCACAGACGATCTACCAGAAACATTCAACCACAGACGATCTACCAGAAACATTCAACCACAGACAATCTACCAGAAACATTCAACCACAGACGATCTACCAGAAACATTCAACCACAGACGATCTACCAGAAACATTCAACCACAGACGATCTACCAGAAACATTCGACCACAGACGATCTACCAGAAACATTTAACCACAGACGATCTACCAGGAACATTCAACCACAGACGATTTACCAGAAACATTCAACCACAGACGATCTACCAGAAACATTCAACCACAGACAATCTACCAGAAACATTCAACCACAGACGATCTACCAGAAACATTTCACCACAGACGATCTACCAGAAACATTTCACCACAGACGATCTACCAGAAACATTCGACCACAGACGATCTACCAGAAACATTCAACCACAGACAATCTACCAGAAACATTCCACCACAGACGATCTACCAGAAACATTCAACCACAGACGATCTACCAGAAACATTCAACCACAGACGATCTACCAGAAACATTCAACCACAGACGATCTACCAGAAACATTCAACCACAGACAATCTACCAGAAACATTCAACCACAGACAATCTACCAGAAACATTCCACCACAGACAATCTACCAGAAACATTCAACCACAGACGATCTACCAGAAACATTCAACCACAGACAATCTACCAGAAACATTCCACCACAGACAATCTACCAGAAACATTC
>JAODUO010000120.1:517500-527500 GCA_025642075.2 Ridgeia piscesae
GCGCACACGTTGCATGTTCGCGCCGCCCTTAATCCGCTTAATCAGGCGTGATCGATGGATTATTCGCGCAACCGGAAAGCAGACGTATTATACGTCCTGCAAATGTTTCGATATTAATTATCGTTCAACGGCTATTGGAAAAGCAATCAAAACATTTGAACTGGAATTGGAAAGGTAATCAAGCGTGACCAGGTGGCATTTATCTTTGCGAGATATGGGCACGGATTCGATTTAGTGTACGTAACCTGTTCACGTGATTTAAGTTCAACACGTACTCAAATAACTGTTATACGTCATGAAAACTGTTACTCGTTATATACATTGCTAAATTATTATGACCAGCAGATACCAATCTTTTAATGTTGACTCATTTTCCTGTCCTGGTTTGCACCTATTGGATAGATAAACGATAAACCTTTTTTGGAGGAATTTTTAAACGACATATTTTCCCCTGAAATACAGCAATATCTGAAAAGGAAGTAGGTCTATGAACCCTTCACTGTAGTAGTTATCATTATCATTATCACAGTTAGTTTGTTGTTACAATAATCAAATACAAAGATGTAAAGAAATCTTAGACAGTTCGCAATACTTTGCTGCTGCTGTTGTTGCTACTGCTGTTGCTGCTGCTGCTACTACTGCTGCCTTTTGAAATTCGCTGCTGTTATTTCCAATATAACCCCAATAGTTTTGCGCACAAGTAACTACAGCTCATTATCAACATTATCAGCAGCACCACCGCCACCACCGCCACCACCGCCACCACCGCCACCACCGCCTCCCCCGCCACCACCGCCACCACCGCCACCACCGCCACCACCGCCACCAACACAACAACACAACAACACACCGCCACCACCGCCACACCGCCACCACCGCCTCCGTTTGTAGGTCAAACACGTCAATTAAGTCGTCACTTTGATTGCGACCGAGAGAAATGACCCAGTGATCCTGCGTCTCCTCCGGCCCGTCGACTGACACATCTCCCGTGGTGCCGATTAGACGCTGAAAGACGCCGCGTCAGAAACACGTGCGAGTGCAGCTTTATCGCCGTGCTGTGGCGCCGGGCGGTAATAACGACTCGAGGGTATTGCGTCATAGCGGCCGGCGCGTAAGGATACTATGTATATGCACAAGTTTGACAACAGTCGAGACAAGCCATTCACAAAGGAATATTGAAGAAAATATATCACAAAAATGCCAACATGATCACGATCTCCGCCATGGCTTTCCTGATGCTTCTGCCCCTATCATCTTCTGTGTCAGCTGCGGGAGACGTTTTTCAGCTCAGATTGGACTAATATCTCACCGACGAGCAAAGCACATGGACGAGACCCTACACTGTTGTCATCATCGAGCGCGATGGACAGCAGAGAGATAATATATATATATATATATATATATATATATATATATATATATATATATATATATATATATATATATATATATATATATATATATATATATATATTTTATATATATATATATATATATATATATAGAGAGAGAGAGAGAGAAGAGAGAGAGAGAGGAGAGAGAGAGAGAGAGAGAGAGAGATAGAGAGAGAGAGAGTGAGAGAGGGAGAGAGAGAGAGAGAGAGAAGAAAAGAAAACAGAGACAGAGAGACAGCAGACAGAGACAGACAGACAGACAGACAGACAGACAGACAGACAGACAGACAGACAGACAGACAGACAGACAGACAGACAGACAGACAGACAGACAGACAGACAGACAGACAGACAGACAGACAGACAGACAGACAGACAGACAGACAGACAGACAGACAGACAGACAGACAGACAGACAGACAGACAGACAGACAGACAGACAGACAGACAGACAGACAGACAGACAGACGGACAGACGGACAGACGGACAGACGGACAGACGGACAGACGGAGAGACGGAGACACGGAGAGACGGAGAGACGGGGAGACGGGGAGACGGGGAGACGGGGAGACGGGGAGACGGGGAGACGGGGAGACGGGGAGACGGGGAGACGGGGAGACGGGGAGACGGGGAGACGGGGAGACGGGGAGACGGGGAGACGGGGAGGCAGGAGGCAGGGAGACAGGGAGACAGGGAGACAGGGAGACAGGGAGACAGGGAGACAGGGAGACAGGGAGACAGGGAGACAGGGAGACAGGGAGACAGGGAGACAGGGAGACAGGGAGACAGGGAGACAGGGAGACAGGGAGACCGGGAGACGGGAGACCGGGAGACCGGGAGACAGGGAGACAGGGAGACAGGGAGACAGGGAGACAGGGAGACAGGGAGACAGGGAGACAGGGAGACAGGGAGACAGGGAGACAGAGAGACAGAGAGACAGAGAGGCAGAGAGACAGAGAGACAGAGAGACAGAGAGACAGAGAGACAGAGAGACAGAGAGTTAGAGAGACAGAGAGACAGAGAGACAGAGAGACAGAGAGACAGAGAGACAGAGAAGTGTGTGTGGAGAGAGAGAGAGAGAGAGAGAGAGAGAGAGAGAGAGAGAGAGAGAGAGAGAGAGAGAGAGAGAGAGAGAGAGAGAGAGTTATAAACCTATGTCGTTGTCTTTATAAAATTATACCTCAACAGTCTTGTGTAGAATCCACAAACGTCGTGTCTATATTATATATGTCAGCCGCCGTGTCTAATAATAATAGCATAGTGACAGAGGTGAAGGCGTGAACAAACTAACTTAAAGAAACGTAATACGATATAATGAAATGATGCAATAAAAACGAATGCGGGTTTGCATCCGGAAATATAACTTGAACAACGCCCTCGCCGGTAAATGCTTTACTCCTCAGCCGATTGCTGTTCCATTGCAATTCGCTGCATTGCTTGAGATCTAGTTCAGTGGTCGGAATCACGAAAATACAGAGGCGTCGTTCGCTCTCAGCACATACTCATGCGAGTGTATTGAACGTTACAGGATTCAGTGTCGAAATAAACAGGACCAACATTGGTTTTCTGTCGGACAGAAAGATATTTCTGCCCTTCCCAGGACAGAAATAGGGCAGAAATGTATTTCAGCCTGGCGTAAGCTGTTTCTGCCTGGCAGAAACGACAACAATAGAAAGTACATGCCACTGATAGACACATTTGTCCTGTTTATAGAATATGTTTTCAGTCTCTTTCTGTATCTGTCAACAGATCCACTTATTCTAAAATATTTGCACATTGATGACATCAAAACCACAAAGTCTTCCCCTCAAGAGGCATATTTTCCCAGTCAGAAACCTCTATCTATAATTAGAGGTAAATATCATAAACTGTTATCTGTTAAATTAAGCCAAGAAGTAGATAATAAAATGCATAATGCCAGGTTTGCGTCTGGCTAAGGAACTAAGGGAATTTTGACCTGTGATCACAGTCAGGTGTTTATCCATTATCTGGCACTCAGCAAACAAACGCTGTGGTCACAGGTTGAAAACAATCGGTACGGAAAAAGGTGATTTGCAGTAAAGATAACCAGTTTTGGCGGGCATTGCGTGTTATTGTGAAACATGAATATCGACATTGACTAGAATTTGTTTTACATTTTGGGAGTTTCTGTCCTTAGGACAGAAGCTAGAGGAGAAAGTTTGTTCCTGCCTCCCGAATTTCTGCCGCCCGGGTAGAAAGTATTTCTGCCGCACGGTTTCTGCCCTGAGGGCAGAAGCGTGCCAACCCTGAACAGGACTATTGGCACTTTGTCGATGTGTGTGTGTGTGTGTGTGTGTGTGTGTGTGTGTGTGTGTGTGTGTGTGTGTGTGTGTGTGTGTGTGTGTGTGCGTGCGTACGTGCGTGCGTGCGTGTGTGCGTGCGTACGTTCGTGCGTAAGTGTGTGACATTGGGTGGGTGCATGCGTGGGTCTCTCTTCAAATTTTTTTTTTATTTACTCATTTTCTATTCTAAGCTCTGTGGGTGTTTACCGTCAATCTGATATTGGACCAAAGTTCCGTGTAAATTATGGCTATGGTTTTCCTTTTGCTAGTTTCAATAGATGTTTTGTTTCTTAGCTTAGTAGCTTTTTTAATGAAAACCTCGAATGACGTGTCTAATTGTGTTATGATTGAATTTCACAGTCTCTCAGTCACGTCACCAATGTAAAACATTTGATTCATACATGAAAACTATCACCGAATTTTCATAATCCAATATACGACTGCCGCGTCAACAAGACGCGACATGATTCAGCCAGATCACGTCGCCACTGACGACAGCTCTCAAATACGAGGGATATTATTTATATATTTTTTTTTATTTCACAGTCTGTGAAATAAGTAAAAATATCAGTCCTTTGACGCACCATGTCTGACGAGTGTCTTCGCTCTATGCTAAATGGAGTCGGCCCGTCTCATGCAGTGTGCAGAATGGCGAATCGGTTTTAATACAATAAACAACAGCTTTCGGGTGTTTATTGTCGTTGATTTGCAGTGTAATTTCCAGAAAATGAACTTATTTCCAACAAATAAACTAGCATAGATTTGTGTCAACGCAGCGTAAGACATGATTGATCTCAGCAGCATAAGACAGTATTTAATAGTTGATCTCAAAATAGAAACGTTTTAAATGACCGTGGTTACATCTTCTGAAACTGCAGCGCCATCTTTCGTAAACACATTTGTTTGAAATTGTTTAACCACCATACTTTTTCGGCGGTCCCATGCTCCAATGACGACTTTTACATGTCCCCCTTTATGACTAGCCAAATGATTTTGTTTGTTGCGCCTCTGAGCTTGAATTTTCAAAGATATAGGCACTATAAAAGTGTTACAATTATTATTATAGTATAATCGTATATGTCCATAGATTCCACCATCTCTCCTACATGTCGCGAACCTGTTACTTACACGTGTCGCGCGCTCTTCATCTACAAATACAAATGAACATCCACTAATTTAATTGTACAACAATCGACCCGTTAATGCAGTGCTAATGCCATATCGAAATTAATATAATTTATTTACCGCTGACTCGCGAAATTGACTGTAACCTTAGTGTTTCGTGAATGGATTGATAAGTGAATTCCGCACGCTATCAGATGCGATATACGCTTCGCAGCCTCCAAAGATACGGTAAACATAGTGTCTATATTTACAAATACCCCATCCAGTACACCAGAAACATAAGCTGGCAGATGATGACAATCCCAAATAAGCGACGTCGTTGTTTCCGACTTTCGCAGAATTTAAATACCATCGCATTACATATGAGTGAAGGCGAACCTTTGAGAAACACATTAGGAACTTCTAAGAACATGAAACGACTTCCCGGTATTACGGATTAACACCAAAGGCAACAGAAGCCATTGCAATGCATGGAATACGTGCATGGCATAACCAATCTGATCAAATTCACTGATAGAGTTAATATGTGTTTAATAATATATAACGCGCTCGCATTTCCAGATTTATGCGCAGCATGATATCATTTGTCCTGGGTAGACCCTACTCTAAATTACGGTGACGTGATATGATTATATCATGTTCGCATCGGTGAGCGAGTGCGTTGTCGATGAACAATTGGCTGTATAATTGGCAAATATTACGAAGGTCGAACACGAATCGTTCCCTTTTAACGAATGGGCATGCGTATTTGTTCAGCCCAGCTGAAGCGATTCACAATTTTAATATAGTGAACAAAACAACACATTCGTTTTAGCGAGTGGTTGTAAGAGTTTGTGTAATCACAAATAAGGAGAGGCCAGAGACATCGTTGGAGCATGGAAAGGCCGAAACATTCTCGTGTCAAAGCCACAAATATGTTTTGAATTTGTTTACGAAATGTGGCCATAGATTCAGAAGATTTAACGGTAATATGGAGCTGATTCCAGATTCTGGGCGCAGCTACAGAGAAAGCCCCTTTGCCAATACTGAGCTTAGCGGTAGGAACAAACGAAAGATGTTTGGAAACCGGTGATCTAAGGGTTCTATCAGCGACATGTAGCAGATTAACTAGACATGACACGTGTCACGCAGATATAATTTAGTATGAGTTTGCAACGGTTGCCAGAACCTTCAAGTTACCATGTCTGTTGTTGTCCAGGTACCAACGACGTTGTCGTCAAATGAAAACTCTTTGCGAGGATTCATCGGGAGGGATGAAATGACGCCATCCTGCTTCTGTTCCGGTGAAACTCACCGTGGGGACAAGTAAGACATATAACCGGCTCGCTGTTAGCGAATGGTCGCTGTATGAGGTCAATAGTTCTCCGGTGGCGTTCCGAGTATGACAGTCAGCGAATCGGAAACCCGTAACATTAGCGAGCGGATATTGCGACGTTGAGTCCATGGCGACAACCGGATTACGTGAACGGGGATGCTTATAATGCGCATCCAACCCTTCTGGTGTCACGATAAACGCAACCTGGCCTCACTAATGCGTCGATGTCCAGTGATAGAGACTGAACACAGTGAATGCGGGCAACTGGTGAGAACAAATCAGTATGCGAAAAAAATATGGAACTCCGGTAGCTGGGAGAAACGTTTAATTCGGCTGTCAGCAACAGAGTGATGGGAGATTGATTAACATATGGGAAACATAATCTTCGCCAATAGATCTGGGGATTGTGTAAGTCATTGGGGTATATAATAAAAAACATGAAATGAACAATAGAACGACGACGACGATGATGATAATGATGATTATGATAATGACAATGATGATGATGATCAGAAGAAACTACTAGTTAAAAATGACAGTTTACTACCAGCAGTAATAAATAATACGATATAAAGGTAGATATTGGAACTTTCAGAGTGTGGAAGTGCGCACACTTTTTCTATAACGTAAATAGGTATGTGTGTATGTTAGAAGAGCGGCATTTTGTTGCTTCTTGAGTATGTTGTAGTGGGCTGCAGGGGACGCGTCGCTCCACAGTTTTGGCGCTGGTCGGGAGAAGGCGTAGTCACCTAGAGGATGGCCGAACAGGAAGAAGAGGAAGAAAATCTGGGAGCGAGACAGAATGGAAGTGTACGATAGACGGAGAACGAGAGAGAATGACAGTGTACGATAGACAGAGAACGAGAGAGAATGACAGTGTACGATAGACGGGGAACGAGAGAGAATGATAGTGTACGACAGACGGAGAACGAGAGAGAATGACAGTGTACGATAGACGGAGAACGAGAGAGAATGACAGTGTACGATAGACGGAGAACGAGAGAGAATGACAGTGTACGATAGACGGAGAACGAGAGAGAATGACAGTGTACGATAGACGGAGAACGAGAGGAATGACAGTGTACGATAGACGGAGAACGAGAGAGAATGACAGTGTACGACAGACGGAGAACGAGAGAGAATGACAGTGTACGATAGACGGAGAACGAGAGAGAATGACAGTGTACGATAGACGGAGAACGAGAGAGAATGACAGCGTACGATAGACGGAGAACGAGATAGAATGACAGTGTACGATAGACGGAGAACGAGAGAGAATGACAGCGTACGATAGACGGAGAACGAGATAGAATGACAGTGTACGACAGACGGAGAACGAGAGAGAATGACAGTGTACGATAGACGGAGAACGAGAGAGAATGACAGCGTACGATAGACGGAGAACGAGATAGAATGACAGTGTACGATAGACGGAGAACGAGAGAGAATGACAGTGTACGATAGACGGAGAACGAGAGAGAATGACAGTGTACGATAGACGGAGAACGAGAGAGAATGACAGTGTACGATAGACGGAGAACGAGAGAGAATGACAGTGTACGATAGACGGAGAACGAGAGAGAATGACAGTGTACGATAGACGGGGAACGAGAGAGAATGACAGTGTACGATAGACGGAGAACGAGATAGAATGACAGTGTACGATAGACGGAGAACGAGAGAGAATGAAGTGTACGATAGACGGAGAACGAGATAGAATGACAGTGCACGATAGACGGAGAACGAGAGAGAATGACAGTGCACGATAGACGGAGAACGAGAGAGAATGACAGTGTACGATAGACGGAGAAAGAGAGAGAATGACAGTGTACGATAGACGGAGAACGAGAGAGAATGACAGTGTACGATAGACGGAGAACGAGAGAGAATGACAGTGTACGATAGACGGAGAACGAGAGAGAATGACAGTGTACGATAGACGGAGAACGAGAGAGAATGACAGTGTACGATAGACGGAGAACGAGAGAGAATGACAGTGCACGATAGACGGAGAACGAGAGAGAATGACAGTGTACGATAGACGGAGAACGAGAGAGAATGACAGTGTACGATAGACGGAGAACGAGAGAGAATGACAGTGCACGATAGACGGAGAACGAGAGAGAATGTCAGTGTACGATAGACGGAGAACGAGAGAGAAAGACAGTGTACGACAGACGGAGAACGAGAGAGAATGACAGTGCACGATAGACGGAGAACGAGAGAATGAAGCATAGACGGAGAAAGAGAGAGACAGTGTACGATAGACGGAGAACGAGAGAGAGAGTGACAGTGCACTATAGACGGAGAACGAGAGAGAATGACAGTGTACGATAGACGGAGAACGAGAGAGAATGAGAGTGTACGATAGACGGAGAACGAGAGAGAATGACAGTGTACGATAGACGGAGAACGAGAGAGAAATGACAGTGTACGATAGACGGAGAACGAGAGAGAATGACAGTGTACGATAGACGGAGAACGAGATAGAATGACAGTGCACGATAGACGGAGAACGAGAGAGAATGACTGTGCACGATAGACGGAGAACGAGAGAGAATGACAGTGACGATAGACGGAGAACAGAGAGGGAATGACAGTGTACGATAGACGGAGAACGAGAGAGAATGACAGTGTACGATATACGGAGAACGAGAGAGAATGACAGTGTACGATAGACGGAGAACGAGAGAGAAAGACAGTGTACGATATACGGAGAACGAGAGAGAATGACAGTGTACGATAGACGGAGAACGAGAGAGAAAGACAGTGTACGATATACGGAGAACGAGAGAGAAAGACAGTGTACGATAGACAGAGAACGAGAGAAAATGACAGTGTACGATAGACGGAGAACGAGAGAGAATGACAGTGTACGATATACGGAGAACGAGAGAGAATGACAGTGTACGATAGACGGAGAACGAGAGAGAAAGACAGTGTACGATAGACGGAGAACGAGAGAGAATGACAGTGTACGACAGACGGAGAACGAGAGAGAATGACAGTGCACGATAGACGGAGAACGAGAGAGAATGACAGTGTACGATAGACGGAGAACGAGAGAGAGAGAGAGTGACAGTGCACGATAGACGGAGAACGAGAGAGAATGACAGTGTACGATAGACGGAGAACGAGAGAGAATGAAAGTGTACGATAGACGGAGAACGAGAGAGAATGACAGTGTACGACAGACGGAGAACGAGAGAGAATGACAGTGTACGATAGACGGAGAACGAGAGAGAATGACAGTGTACGATAGACGGAGAACGAGAGAGAATGACAGTGTACGATAGACGGAGAACGAGAGAGAATGACAGTGTACGATAGACGGAGAACGAGAGAGAGAGAATGACATTTTACGATAGACAGAGAACGGGAGAGAATGACAGTATATGATAGGCAGAGAACGAGAGGGAACGTACCATTCTACACTAGAGGTATAGCTGTAGTGTATGGGCGTGTACGTTAGACAGCGATTGTACGACATACAGACACGACATTTTGGAACAGACAAATTGACGGGCACCGCTCCGTCCAATCTCTCCAAAGGAGCAAGAAAAGACTCAAGTCATTCAGCCAGTGCGCACCAGTGAGGCAAAACGTCGCTCGTCACCTGCCGGTGTTAGCGTCGGACGCCTAACATCGCGTTGACGCGAGTCGTCCGCTTGTGACACTGACGAGACACGCTTTAAGCTTTTACTCGGGTGCCGAGTCTGCGCCAAATCACAGCAGCGACGACGACCTGTCATATTTGTAGACAGAAACGTGTCCCGGCGTGGGAAAGTAAAGTGGATTATGCACAGGAAGCGTTTTACCGATTGGTCGAATCCGTCGCAGTCTCATCGATCATCCGTGAAGC
>JAODUO010000120.1:535000-540000 GCA_025642075.2 Ridgeia piscesae
ATATATATATATATATATATATATATATATATATATATATATATATAAAATATATATATATATATAATAATATATATATATATATATATATATATATATATATATATATAAATATATTATTATTATTATTATGTATGATTTGTATGTATGTATGTATGTATGTATGTATGTATGTATGTATGTATGTATGTATGTATGTATGTATGTATGTATGTATGTATGTATGTACGTATGTATGTATGTATGTATGTATGTATGTATGTATGTATGTATGTATGTATGTATGTATGTATGTATGTATGTATGTATGTATGTATGTATGTATGTATGTATGTATGTGTGTTTGTATGACTTTAATAATGCCATACGTTACCCAATCATAATCACAAGCGATATGTTGTATGATAGATGATGATGATGGCATGGTGACAGGTAGAATGGTGACAGGTAGAATGGTGACAGGTAGAATAGTGTTCACTCTAGATGTATCGATGACAAGTTGAGTTTTTAAAATCTATTCCTAATGGCATATACAGCTCTCTGTCTCCGTCTCCGTCTCCGTCTCCGTCTCCGTCTCCGTCTCCGTCTCCGTCTCCGTCTCCGTCTCCGTCTCCGTCTCCGTCTCCGTCTCCGTCTCCGTCTCCGTCTCCGTCTCCGTCTCCGTCTCCGTCTCCGTCTCCGTCTCCGTCTCCGTCTCCGTCTCCGTCTCCGTCTCCGTCTCCGTCCCCGTCCCCGTCCCCGTCCCCGTCCCGTCCCGTCCCCGTCCCCGTCCCCGTCCCCGTCCCCGTCCCCGTCCCCGTCCCCGTCCCTCCGTCCCCGTCCCCGTCCCCGTCCCCGTCCCCGTCCCCGTCCCCGTCCCCGTCCCCGTCCCCGTCCCCGTCCCCGTCCCCGTCCCCGTCCCCGTCCCCGTCCCCGTCCCCGTCCCCGTCCCCGTCCCCTGTCCCCGTCCCCGTCCCCGTCCCCGTCCCCTGTCCCCGTCCCCGTCCCCTGTCCCTGTCCCCGTCCCCGTCCCTGTCCTCCCGTCCCCGTCCCGTCCCCGTCCCCTGTCCCCGTCCCCGTCCCTGTCCCCGTCCCCGTCCCTGTCCCCGTCCCCTGTCCCCGTCCCTGTCCCCGTCCCTCGTCCCGTCCCTGTCCCCGTCCCCGTCCCCGTCCCCTGTCCCCGTCCCCGTCCCCGTCCCCGTCCCCGTCCCCGTCCCCGTCCCTGTCCCCGTCCCTGTTCCCGTCCCCGTCCTTCCCGTCCCTGTCCCCGTCCCCTGTCCCCGTCCCCGTCCCTGTCCCCGTCCCCGTCCCCGTCCCGTCCCCGTCCCTCGTCCCCTGTCCCCTCCCCGTCCCCGTCCCCGTCCGTCCCCGTCCCCGTCCCCGTCCCCGTCCCCGTCCCGTCCTCCCTGTCCCGTCCCTGTCCCGTCCCCGTCCCCGTCCCGTCCCGTCCCCGTCCCCGTCCCCGTCCCCGTCCCCGTCCCCGTCCCCGTCCGTCCCGTCCCCGTCCCCGTCCCCGTCCCTCCCGTCCCCGTCCCCGTCCCCGTCCCCGTCCCCGTCCCCGTCCCCGTCCCGTCCCCGTCCCCGTCCCCGTCCCGTCCCCGTCCCCGTCCCCTCCGTCCCCGTCCCCGTCCCGTCCCCGTCCCCTCCCGTCCCCGTCCCCGTCCCGTCCCCGTCCCCGTCCCCGTCCCCGTCCCCGTCCCCGTCCCCTGTCCCCGTCCCCTGTCCCCGTCCCGTCCCGTCCCCGTCCCCGTCCCCCGTCCCCGTCCCCGTCCCCGTCCCCGTCCCCGTCCCCGTCCCCGTCCCCGTCCCCGTCCCCGTCCCCGTCCCTCCGTCCCCGTCTCTGTCTCTATGCATTCAAGTCAAGGTAGTATACACATTGTACTTCCATAGTTTCTTTACAATAATCAAAATAACTACAAGTGAAATAACATCACAATTATATGTCACAACACGGTACGTGGTGGGTCATTAATCCTTGTCTTAGTAGTTTAAGTACCAGTTAAATTACCACACAAACTCTTAACGTATATGTTATTTACGTATTGGGATAACGATTCTGAACAAATGTATTCTATATAATATATTTTTAATAAGCAGGTCGTCGACATAGCCTTAATCACACGCAGAATAACGTCACATGATCCTTCAACTTTCATTAAAAAAGACATGAATAATTTATATTGGCATGAAACATGTTTTTATTGCATTTTGATAGTGTTCAAAATACCCCCAGAAGTACGTTTCGCTGCCCGTGGTGCCGCCTTTCATTCAGCGGAACCCGCTGACGAGATTCTTATCTGCGGGCGAGGTGCGTGTCGCTACACCCAACGCACAAGACCTCACACCAAAGCAGTTTCGCACTTTGATGGGCAATTCGTTTCGCACTGGCGCGTTCGACGTGACGCGTTGACCTCGCAGCGAGAACGGCTACAGAGTGTGTATCTCGCCGGAGAAACCACGGCGATCGCACGAGATTGGTTGATCCTCGAACAGGGTAGAGAACATTTTCGTTTTGCGATAGCGGGATGTCTGAAAGTAGTTTAATAAAACGTTATGTTTTGTGTTGTTTGCTGCTAGAGAAGGGTGGCGGTGGAGTGGTGCACGCAATCGGATATGGTCGAACGCCGCGTCCGGTTATTCGATAGCCATCGCGTACGGATTTACAGGGACTGTCCGTATTAATTTCAGTGGCGTCGTGATTTATTTTTATAAATTCACAGTTTTAGACTGTAATGCTATAATTTCGCTGCGTCGGTCGTTTGTTGTAAAACAAAC
The DNA here is from genome assembly GCA_025642075.2 of Ridgeia piscesae. Classification (NCBI taxonomy): domain Eukaryota; kingdom Metazoa; phylum Annelida; class Polychaeta; order Sabellida; family Siboglinidae; genus Ridgeia; species Ridgeia piscesae. Next base: position 537,755 of record JAODUO010000120.1, read on the forward strand.
AATTTAAAGGCTCGACAGACTGTATGAGGCAAACTGTTGATGTTTTTGCACTACGGTTATTTTCAAACCCAACGATCGTAAAATAGCACTCTCTTAATAGGACGGGCACGGTCATGAACTGATAACTGCATCCATAGCTCACTGACAGAGCGTATTGTACGCGTGCATAATAATGTACGTGGTGTATGGAGCATATCCGAAAGTTTAAAAGAACATGTGGGATACGTATGTGGGTGTGGATGACTACGTAATCACATCAACGAATAACAACTTTCCGTTGTTATGACGACGGAGATGTCCAATGTTTGAAGACGTTGTCCTAATTGGAAAGTCTTACCTGATCGACTATGGGAGGCGATATCCGCAGCCATTAGTGCAATAATGTGCTCTCAGATGCCGGAAGTGCGCGTCCTGGGTGAACTCAATGACCGGAAGTGAAGGTATCGGGCTAACTGGACGTGGTCAGCGCGCGGACGTGACCACGGCATCCTCGACTCTCTTCAATGAGAGCAATCGTCATCATTCCACACCACATTACTACACCTGGCGCAGGATGAAATGTTGCATATTTTCGCTCACAAGAGTACTCCATGAGAGCGATTGTCATCATTCCACATCACATTACTACACCTGGCGCAGGATGAAATGTTGCATATTTTCGCTCCTAAAAGTACTCCAGATGGTAAACACCAGTAACATGGACTGTCGTCAGATTACCATCTTCTGAATCATTCTTAGTCGGACCTACAACGAAGAATGTCATCCTGAGTTGTTTGTATGATTACTACTATCAATGTAGACATACACAGATTGCAGTATGCTCGAAACTGTATAACTTTCCCCAGTACAACCCATGCTGCATGCAATCCCTGTATCGTAGGCATGCAAATACGTGGAGAAAGGAAATCAGCTACAATGACGTCACGCCTCATACAAACGGATAGCGATTACGGAAATAGTTCCATGATTGAACGTAAAAGAATGGATGAAAGCCACGTGTCACAAATAATCGTGAGATTTCCACTGGGGAACATCGCAGAAGTAGTCATTGAAGAAGTGACTTGCCGCGTACAAGCCATCACGGATGGGATGCCCTTGTGGCAGACAGCGTCGCTTGGATGCGGCAAATGAGACAAGGAACCTGCTATTAATTTTGAAAACAAATAGAGAGAACAGAGGAGGAGGAGGAGAAAGAATCATTCAACTCCCTCCAACCTTCCCCTGTAACAAAATGTGCTTGTCCAGGATCGGTCTGGACAGCCACTGGTCAGCGCGCTGGCAACACACGCAGACAACTGCCTTCTTAAACCTTCGTTTCGAAGTCAGGCCAAGAAAATGTGGACTTGAAAACGTGTTCTTCTACTACAGCAGAAGACATTTCAATGTTGTATATGCACGTTATTTGTAAAATTCAGTTGTATTATGACGCGAACGCTGGAGTAATTACTTTACACATAGCACTGTCATTATCCGTTCTGCGTGTGCAGAGTGAGTTCCTGGGTAGTAGGTATGAGTGTTTATGTGCGTGCGTATGCACGTGGAGACGTGAGAATATGAGTACGTGCAAGTATGAGATATCTGTGTACGCACACACGAATATACAAAACACACATATACCGTGTCTCACTCACAAGCGTCCGCGCGCACACACGCACACGCACACGCACACGCACACGCACACGCACACGCACACGCACACGCACACGCACACGCACACGCACACGCACACGCACACGCACACGCACACGCACACGCACACGCACACGCACACGCACACGCACACGCACACGCACAGCACACGCACACGCACACGCACACGCACACGCACACGCACACGCACACGCACACGCACACGCACACGCACACGCACACGCACACGCACACGCACACGCACACGCACACGCACACGCACACGCACACGCACACGCACACGCACACGCACACGCACACGCACACGCACACGCACACGCACACGCACACGCACACGCACACGCACACGCACACGCACACGCACACGCACACGCACACGCACACGCACACGACACGCACACGCACACGCACACGCACACGCACACGCACACGCACACGCACACGCACACGCACACGCACACGCACCGCACACGCACCGCACACGCACAGCACACGCACACGCACACGCACACGACACGCACACGCACACGCACACGCAGCACGCACACGCACACGCACACGCACACAGCACACGCACACGCACACGCACACGCACG
>JAODUO010000120.1:547500-585000 GCA_025642075.2 Ridgeia piscesae
AATGATGACTGGTGTTTTCGCTTGAAAAACTCATCTTACTAAGGTTCTTGATACGGTGACAACAGCTCAAACTAGAACGATATTCACGTGTGTAACTGCATTGTTTGTCGAGCAGATCAGATCGCGAACGTGAACACAGTACGCCAATCACAGTTGGTCGTTTCAAGGGCGGTGCCCGGCAACTGTCGTCTGCTGCTGCAATGTTTGGCGGGAACTCGTTATCAGAGCCGTTTTCGCTTCGCTAATGAAATAGTGGCGACAGAGAGATTTCATTGATGTAGTGCTTCGAGGGTGCACGCGTACGGGTGCACGCAATGAGAAACATGCATGCGCGCGCGCGTTTGTGTCCGTGTGTGAGTGCGCACGCGCACGCGCAATGCTAATTTGGTAACGATCGACAATTTGGTGGTAAGCCACTTGAGAAATATACAGATGTCTGACGTGTCAACGAATGCTGGCGACGGTGGTAACGCTTACAGACACCAGGCCAGTCACAAGGGATCGTGCCGTGAATACCGTTTTCGTCGTACTACAAATCTGCGATGTATATCGGTTGACTGATGAAATAATGTCATGATAACTGGGCTCATTATATTTTTTAAGGAAATAGATTTGTTTTGATTCCATTGTGTATAGCCGATAGATATAAAGATTTTAACGAAAAAACATGATATCTATCTACCTGTGATTTCCCATCGAATAAACCTAAGCAACTCGTGGATACGTGGTCGCCTCATTAAGTGATTGTCTTTCAATCACATTCATTTATAATATGATTGCATAAATTCAACACTAGTGTACACACCCCCATGCACTGGTGCACTATTTTCCCGACATGTAAACCTTAGCGTATATGAATACCCCGTCACACTAAATGTTTTCTCGACAATGGAAATTCGGCGATTGTTTAAATAAACTGCTGCATTGGTTAAGGAAGTGTGGACATAAATGTGTGACAGTTACATAAAACAACTTTTATGGCATAATCAGCTGAAAGCATATTCTTACAAATGCTATCAAATGGTTGGCCGAATTATATGGATTTATTGAGCGTCGTAAATTAGATCAGTATTCCCGGTTCGTACACTGACTAGAAGTAGAATTCGTGATGTCAGGCTTTTTCAATGGCGCACTCCGTATAGCATAAATGTTGTATTTCCAAAAACGTTGTTCTGGTGAATTACTGGTATAATATATTTAATATTCATGGATACTAAGACCCAAACGTTACATAGTGCTTCCGTTTAATGTTCAATAACGTCACATGCGGGAGATAGCGAAGAGTTAGCCTTATTATCGCCCATTGGCGTAATTCATTCCTCACCCGCCGGGTTCGCAACTCCGCGGATTCAACGATAGCCACGCACTGCTTCGTGGACTATTTTCGAGACGACGACTCTGTATCAAGATTTCATGTTACTAATCGTCTTCTTCTCTGGCTTTTCCCTTTAATATGGGGTCGCCAGTGTGGCTGGTGATCTTCTTCCTCGTTGCCCTGTTTATCACCTTGAATGCGTTGACACCCACCGTGTCCATGTCTCTTTTACAGGCATCTTTCCACCTGGTCTTTGGTCGTCATTTCTCTCTTCTTCTTGCTATGTCTGTCATCACTATTCCTTTCGCTGTGTGCTCTTCGTTCCTTCTCATCACATGCCCAGACCATATCAGTCGTTTCTCGGTTATCTTTTGTATGTTTGTGTTACTCTGGTTGTTCCTCCAATCCTGTCTTTCTTTGGCATTCGAGACATCCATGTCAACATCCTCATCTCATTCGTCTTTATCTACTGCGCTGTTTCTGTCAATGTTACTGAACATTAAAATTGATAGAAACAGCATAGGTCTTCTGTTTCAGTAAATACTAGTAACATGAAATCTAGATAGAGACGAATGAGATGAGGATGTTGAGATGGATGTGTCGATAAATAAAGAAAGATAAGATCAGAGGAACAACCAGAGTAACACAAACATCCAAAAGATAACCGAGAAACGACTGAAATGGTCTGGGCATGTGATGAGTATGAACGAAGAGCACACAGCGAAGAGTAGTGATGACAGACATAGCAAGAAGAAGAGAGAAATGACGACCAAAGACCATGTGGAAAGATGCCTGTAAAAGAGACATGAACACGGAGGGTCTCATCGCAGTCGAGGCGACAAACAGGGCGACGAAGAAGAAGATCACCAGCCACACTGGCGACCTCTCATTAAACGGAAAAGCCAGAGAAGAAGACGATTAGTAACATGAAATCTTGACACAGAGTCGTCGTCTCGAAAATAGTCCATGGAGCAGCACGGTGCTGTCGTTGAATCCGCGGAGATGCGAACCCGGCGAGGAATGAATTACGACGATGGGCGATAATAAGGCTGACTATTCGCTATCTCTCGCACATGACGTTTCGACGGCACCGAATCAATGTCGTACCCGACGGTAAGCCGCCGAAAGAGGCAGGCGGCAATTCGGATGCGTAATTTACGTACGACTGTGACGACGGTCGTGTTTCACGAAATTTGGTTATATCTCCATGAATACATATGACCAGACGACGCATGAATCGCGCGGAACATCGCTTAGGATAACGCGCTCCGCACGAGAGATCGGCGCGATAGTCGTCATGACGACAGCCAGTAAATCAACCATGCGTGTACTTAGCTTTATCGAGCAGCGTGTGTTGACGAGCGCAAGTCAAGCACCTTCGGACGTTCGCTCCGTCGCCTTTCCGCGTTCTCCGGGCGCCTCTTCTTGATCGGGCGAGATACCTTCGCTCTTTCCAGGCGGGGTGTGACCGGCAGTTAGCCATTCATTTCAGTCGACGCGCGCCAGGGGGTCTCTGTGACTGATTACGTCACAACCAATCTACACTAACATTGGCACATCCCTTTGAAACATTCCTCTTTTAGCGTCAGCCAATGAAATTGTGCCCAAAGAGTGTGACCGGTCTACGGTCATGTGATATAATTTTGGGTAATTTCGTGTGTCCGTTTTCTAATTCGGCGGGTATTTGTGATGTTCCCACGGCTGATGCAGTAGCGACTGACAAAGTCAATAGCTACACTTTTATATTTCGACTCCGCCTACTTCGACGGTTTGCGGAGACAACCAGCCAGGGGTACAGTGGCTTGCGAGGATTTGTCTTTACGTCAGTTTCCGATCCGATATCGTATAACTTTAAAGATCTGTGACTTCACATCCGAGGAATTTTCGCGTAACCCACCATCGTATGTATATATTCACAAATTACTCCTATACGAAAATCTATGCAGCATTGATCTGATTAGCGTTTTCTTCTTAGAGTCAATGCTGACACTGCAACTAGGTTCTTCCTGTTGTGTGGCCAAACTGGCTAGACCGGATTGGGTAGACCGGATAAACCTCTTCCGTCAGTGTTATTTCACAGATCTTATTTGTGTGATCAGAATGGCTAGACCGGATAACCAACGCGACGTCTTCCGTCAATGATTCTGTTTGTGTGGTCAGAATGGCTAGACCGGATAACCAACGCGACGTCTTCCGTCAATGATTCTGTTTGTGTGGTCAGATTGGCTAGACCGGATAACCAACGCGACGTCTTCCGTCAATGATTCTGTTTGTGTGGTCAGATTGGCTTAGACCGGATAACCAATGCGACATATTCCGTCAATGATTCTGTTTGTGTGGTCAGAATGGCTAGACCGGATAACCAACGCGACGTCTTCCGTCAATGATTCTGTTTGTGTGGTCAGAATGGCTAGACCGGATAACCAATGCGACATATTCCGTCAATGATTCTGTTTGTGTGGTCAGAATGGCTAGACCGAATAACCAATGCGACATATTCCGTCAATGATTCTGTTTGTGTCGGTCAGAATGGCTAGACCGGATAAACAACGCGACGTCTTCCGTCAATGATTCTGTTTGTGTGGTCAGAATGGCTAGACCGGATAACCAATGCGACATATTCCGTCAATGATTCTGTTTGTGTGGTCAGAATGGCTAGACCGGATAACCAATGCGACATATTCCGTCAATGATTCTGTTTGTGTGGTCAGAATGGCTAGACCGGATAACCAACGCGACGTCTTCCGTCAATGGTTCTGTTTGTGTGGTCAGAATGGCTAGACCGGATAACCAACGCGACGTCTTCCGTCAATGATTCTGTTTGTGTGGTCAGAATGGCTAGACCGGATAACCAATGCGACATATTCCGTCAATGATTCTGTTTGTGTGGTCAGAATGGCTAGACCGAATAACCAATGCGACATATTCCGTCAATGATTCTGTTTGTGTGGTCAGAATGGCTAGACCGGATAACAATGCGACATCTTCCGTCAATGATTCTGTTTGTGTGGTCAGAATGGCTAGACCGGATAACCAATGCGACTCTTCCGTCAATGATTCTGTTTGTGTGGTCAGAATGGCTAGACCGGATAACCAACGCGACGTCTTCCGTCAATGATTCTGTTTGTGTGGTCAGAATGGCTAGACCGGATAACCAACGCGACGTCTTCCGTCAATGATTCTGTTTGTGTGGTCAGAATGGCTAGACCGGATAACCAACGCGACGTCTTCCGTCAATGATTCTGTTTGTGTGGTCAGATATGGCTAGACCGGATAACCAATGCGACATATTCCGTCAATGATTCTGTTTGTGTGGTCAGAATGGCTAGACCGGATAACCAACGCGACGTCTTCCGTCAATGATTCTGTTTGTGTGGTCAGAATGGCTAGACCGGATAACCAATGCGACATATTCCGTCAATGATTCTGTTTGTGTGGTCAGAATGGCTAGACCGAATAACCAATGCGACATATTCCGTCAATGATTCTGTTTGTGTGGTCAGATTGGCTAGACCGGATAACCAATGCGACATATTCCGTCAATGATTCTGTTTGTGTGGTCAGAATGGCTAGACCGGATAACCAATGCGACATATTCCGTCAATGATTCTGTTTGTGTGGTCAGAATGGCTAGACCGGATAACCAATGCGACATATTCCGTCAATGATTCTGTTTGTGTGGTCAGAATGGCTAGACCGGATAACCAATGCGACATATTCCGTCAATGATTCTGTTTGTGTGGTCAGAATGGCTAGACCGGACAACCAACGCGACGTCTTCCGTCAATGATTCTGTTTGTGTGGTCAGAATGGCTAGACCGGATAACCAATGCAACATATTCCGTCAATGATTCTGTTTGTGTGGTCAGAATGGCTAGACCGGATAACCAATGCGACATATTCCGTCAATGATTCTGTTTGTGTGGTCAGAATGGCTAGACCGGATAACCAACGCGACGTCTTCCGTCAATGATTCTGTTTGTGTGGTCAGAATGGCTAGACCGGATAACCAACGCGACGTCTTCCGTCAATGATTCTGTTTGTGTGGTCAGAATGGCTAGACCGGATAACCAACGCGACATCTTCCGTCAGTGTTGGATACAGCGGACCAACAAGCGCGTAAAATATATAACACCTTGTCACAAACGTAATTGCTGTGCGACACACTACATATATCTGGAGCCGATATGTCGCTCTATCTCGACGCTACGTCCTTCCTTCGACCTTTGGTATTCACGGCAGCGCAAATATCGTACGTACAGATAGCAACACGGCGGGACACGTTAACGCTCAATCACCAGTCCAACAATTATACGTACCACATTCACCAGGCAAGTCCCTCATTTGTTTCTAACGGCTTCCTCCCTCGTCCATCCCCTATCTCTCCTTCCCTCCCTTCCTCCCTCCCTCCCTCCGTCCCCTATCTCTCCTTCCCTCCCTTCCTCCCTCCCTCCCTCCCCTATCTCTCCTTTCCTCCCTTCCTCCCTCCCTCCCTCCCTCTCTCCTTCGTTTCTTCCCTGCCTCTCTCCTTCCCTCCCTCCCTCCCTCCCCCCTCCCTCCCTCCTGTTCTCGTTCGCTCCCTCTGTCCACGCTCCCTCGCCTCCCAAGGATGACGACGGTTGTGACAACGATTGATACCAACGATACAGGAACGACAATGGTAGCAGATACGAAGAATGACCGCTGACGGCAGTAACCAGAAGAACGCCAGTTGACGGCGGTGAAAGAACAACTGTTGAATCTAATCAAAATGACTAACAGTTTATTGTAGTGTCAAAGTTAATTAAAACTAAATGGTGTTTGACGAACTTGGCGGAATGACAAAAAGAAATTCAATTACACTAGACGACAGTGACGAATTGACTGGCAGCTACCGACGGTTGTGACAATATTGAAAATTAACGTTCATAATAAGACGCAAGCAATTGAATTTGTCGTAGTGATAGTCGAGACTCGGTGTGTGTGTGTGTGTGTGTGTGTGTGTGTGTGTGTGTGTGTGTGTGTGTGTGTGTGTGTGTGTGTGTGTGTGTGTGTTGTGTGTGTGTGTGTGTGTGTGTGTGTGTGTGTGTGTGTGTTTGTGTGTGTGTGTGTGTGTGTGTGTGTGTGTGTGTGTGTGTGTGTGTGTGTGTGTGTGTGTGTGTGTGTGTGTGTGTGTGTGTGTGTGTGTGTGTGGTGTGTGTGTGTGTGTGTGTTTGTGTGCGTACGTGCGTGCGTATGTGCGTGCATCCATGCGTGAGTGCGTGCGCGCGTGTGTGGAACGCATTCGGCGCTGAGGTTTAGCGACCGAGCCTTTCGTTTGAAGCAGACATCTTATTTTCTGGCAGTGTTGTACTTGGTGCCGACTTAGCAAAGCAGCTTCCGAATTCAACATGACCTGCGCGCTATGAAATAAAATAAATTACCATTTCACTACAGGATGTAGTTCTGAATCGCGCGACAATCCTTGACCAGTAAATATAATATGAAACCATCTTCCGCAAATAGCTAACTACGAGATTCTCATACTGACAAGCAAGTACCGTGAAGAAACATGTACAGGAGACTCGCTTGTACATGAGCTTGTGCAACAGGAAAGTAGGCGAGAGACGTACAGTACTACCGTGGTTCCATCTAGGTGTCGAGGGTCACTCGCCTCTTTGTTGTTCATTCGCTTCGTTTGATCAGTGCCTCAGATCCATAAATGAACGATGTTTTATTAAACAGATCAAGCGGTTTTACTTACAGTTACACTTACGAATCATCGACAGACTTGTCTACCTGTCGGGAAAATACAGTACATTGCGTCACTTGAATAGTGAACAACATCCAGCCACTGTGAACGAGTATACATTACAAATACTGTGGTAGATAGTGACAAATTTATACTCTTCGTGTTTTGCTCCATGGATTGATGTAGGTTAGTTACCTTTGAAACACCCGCAAACAGCAGGCAACGGTAAAAAGTGTATTAACTCGGGCAAGCATGTTCTGTTGGGCGAAAAAAATATTGATATACGAAACAACGTTTGATAAAATGTTATATTCATGAAAGCTAAATGCTTCCTTGTCTATTTGCGTATTCAGCTCTTAAGTAGTCTTAAATTAACGCGGTGCGATGTGTTTGCAATATTTAAAAAATCTTATTTAAGTAGTGTCAGGTGATTACGCTAGTTTGAGCTGCTTGAACGATCAGACATATTGGCGTGAAATTAGCACCAAACGCCCCAAACCCGATCGTTCCGTTCCCTCCCTGTACCAGTCCCGTTCTACCTCCCGATGGCACGCCTGACAGCCCAAACAACACTTGGTCGTGTGCGTATCGAGCTAATCCGCCTTCTGATTTATGCCCGCTTCTAAGCCGACCATACGTGTGTTTGTACAACGATGATCAGGCCATGCACCGTCATCGTTCGGTCAGCGGTTAGCGAACTGAGGCAACTGGTTGAGAACTACAGTCGGACAACAGTTGGTGTCAAATTACGAAAGATCAGGGGATGAAGAATAGTCACATAACAAATGCTGAACACTAGTTGCAGGACAAATGAAGCAAATTGGGTCAAACAGTTGGTGATGAAAAATAGTGAACCAACAGATGATGACGCGTATTTGAATAACAGGTGAATAACTAGTGGAACTACAGTTGATGAAAATATTATCAAACAACACACACACACACACAACACACACAACACACACACACACACACACACACACACACACACAACACACACACACACACACACACACACACACACACCAAAACACAACATACCCCACACACATATATTATATATATATAATATAAAAAATATATATATATATATATATATGTGTTGTGTTTATATATATATGTTGATAATTGTGTGTTGTGTTGTAGTATTTTAAAAAAATATTATATATATATATATATATATATATATATATATATATATATATATATATATATATAACTCTCTAATGTATCAGAAAATGGACACAAGATATTTTGGCCGTATGTGCAGGATGTACATTCACCAATACATGTCCCCTGAACCAACAGAGAGTTTGTTATCCCTACTGTAGCGAGACATAACACTGCTGGTCCTGTTACCGAACCAGGCACATCGTTAAACACTGACCATCTCGATGATCCAAACAGAATAGCACGGACACACACTGTCAATCAACGTATTATCCATAATATGTTAATAGTTTAGGAACATTAACCGCAGCACATCCCACGTTGTATAAATACATAAACAGCCGGTGATATGACGTTACTTCCACGTGTAATGCAATAGTTTCTACACCACCTCGTGTCCGTTCACGAGCGTTATTGGACAGGTGATGTCGTTAGTACGTGTATATTTTCATTCGTATGTAATAACAACTATCCTACTCGATCTAATGACAACTGCAATCAGAGAATCGCGCAAGTCATCGTTGAACCAGAGACGTGATCCAGCGCGATTACCTGGTCCAATATGACGTATTTTTATTACCTGTTGGACACTATCCCCGACCGGTGAACTGGCGATTAACTAAATGCAATCGATGCACAACAGGAAGAGTGTCATCTTCGATCCACGAACGTGGGCTATATAATTGGTGTATGTCATAATAATGTGCTAATTTAGTTTCAGTTTAGCTTCAATTTCGATGGTTCGTTAGAAGGGTGTTTAATTTGATCGCTTGGTTTTGTTCGTTCGTTTTTTCCTTCATTCCTTCATTCGTTCTTACGTTGACACAGCAGATGACTAGTTCTGGCATTCATTTAGATCGGTTAATCGAACGATTTGTTAATCGATCATTCGTCATATATGTATAAAGTAATTACCATCGAAAACCTAATTAGCAGTCTTAAAACCCGTCGTCATCGTGTTTGATCAGCCCTGTCCCCAAACTGCACAGGACGGAACCAAGTAAGTGCAATAAGGACGACTGGTGAGATACAGCGCTTGCAGGAGTATGCAACCAATATAGACAAACGTAATTACTACAGTATACTTGTATACTGCTGATTGATTATGTGGTTGACGAACCTTTTTTGATACGCCTCTGAGTTTGATTGCAAAGGATTGACGCACAACAGGAGATGTTTTATTGACATTGTTGGTATTATTATTAAATGCAATGTATTTTAACGTCAAAAACCAACTCTTTATATACATGTGAGCCAGACAGCTTTAGTTTATATTATGCTTCATCCTGACTTCTCGTTGCGTGTCGACGACGTAGCGTCGTTTACTGCCGGTTTTTGTGTGGTCTTTTAAATCATTAATCAGTCAGGCGTGCAACGATCGTAATCGATATTTGGTCATAGACAGACCTATCTGACGTCGCCCAAATGACGATGTCTTACTTCGTAGAACAGGCTGCCAAATCCCCGACGTCTACATTATCAACGTCAACATGTTATTACTAATACGAAATGATGTTGTTTGATAACTGTAGAGAAGAAGATGTGCTTTCTGAAACCGTATTAAATTAAAATGTGCAATACACAGTCACACATATTGCATATTTTGACTTTAGTTAAACTCCTGTTAATACCAATCATTATGTCGGTATCAAAGAACCAACTCTTTATATATATATAATACATAAAAATACAACTGCCTCTTTTCGTATATATTATATATGTATGTTTATTGTTATCATTTTGTTAATCAATTTCTAAATGTATCTGAGGCCAAAGTTCATATGGTGGTGTTATTTTTTGTAGCATAATTTTTCTTAATTGGATTACGATTCATTCATTCAAACACTTGTATTTTATTAGTTTTTTCCTGCTTTTGTGGCATAAGTAGACAAGAGCATGATGGTGTAAATATGTGTTTACTTTTTTTGCGCGTTAATATATTAAAAAGAACAACACAACACAACACAAAACAAACTGTAAATGAATAGACGCGGATCAATTACACGATGCTCACACACACGATTTGTAAAGATGAAATATTGCTAGAGTTTTGCTATGAATTAAGAAAAACAACAACAGGAGGGAACTGATTTATGAAACGCAATGCAAACTGTGTACCGTAAAGTACTCATTAACACAGAGACGTAAATGAACGGAGCGAATTAATTGCTGATTTGTCTAGTACGATGGATGTGTCTAAAAAAAATACAGACAAATATAGGGGAAAGAAATCTTTATCCATGTGCCTTCTTGATATTTTACTCTGGACGGCAGTATATTTAGTTTTGATCAACATCTTTCAATTCTGTTCACACCATCAAGTCAGCCGTCTTCGTCACGCATGGATTCATCCGTCTGGTCCCGTGTCAACATCGTCATCTGTGTACAAGTCAACAGCAATCTCGTCGTCCGTTGTATTTCATCTCAATCTTATCGAAGTGCCTGGATAAAAGCCAATCATAAACTCATCGGAGTCCGCGTGGATAACGATCATCGGCAGTGACCGATTTATCTCGAACCACGTCGGTCAGTCAACACTTGGAAAACATACAGACGATTTACAACGTGGGAATTAAATCATGAAATATGGTACAGAGGAATACCATGTTTCAGAAGAAAACATTGAGGAGATGTATATGGGAAAACACAAATGGAGTAACGAAGATCAAAATTGACTACAACCTAACAACTACCCGTCAGTTACCCACCAAGTCAACATTGAAAGTGTCAACAGAATGGTTATGAGCAACACCAAGCGAGACGTGCAGGAGAAAACGGAAATGGAAACAACTGATGGACATCGAGAATAGATACCACACGAAAGGAACAAAGAAGATCGAATTCAAACTCAAATTGAGAATCCGACTCGAGACGTTACAAGAAATATATTACATCGACACCAGGAGCAAAAGCATCACAGACATGATTCAGCAAAGTACGGAAGTGTAGCCACAAGCAATTGAAATCGAGGATATCGTCACCTGATGACGAATTGGTGAGAATTGGTGAAAAACGGCGACCACAAACAACGAATAGAGTACGCAGAAATAAACAAAACCAAAGCAAAAGAGACCAACAGGAAGTAAGAGAAATAAGAACTAGAGATCATACGAGAAACGATCATGGCGTCGAAAAGCATGAGAAAGTCGGTAGAACGCAGACACTAGGCCAAGACAGACTGATTACACGCCCACACAAGCAGGTTAGAGAACTCCGTGATCAAGATAGATCAGAGAAGGTGGACGCAGCAACAAGAGATATGAAGAATAGAACGGCACCAGGAATCGATCATATACACATCGAGATAACATTAAAAGCAGGAGAAGCTAACATCTCGAAGACACTTGCAAAGCTGTACACTAAATGCTTATCAGAAGGATGAATTACCTACAGCAGGGAACAACGCAAACATTATTATAATGTTCAAGAAAGGAAATAAAAAAGACATCACGAACTACAGACCCATATATCTGCTATCAGACGACTATAAAGTACTTAAGAATGTACTAACGAAAGGATTAGAGAAGACACTCGATGAAAACCAGTGGCGAGAGCAAGCTGGATACAAAAGCAGGTACTCAATGACAGACCACATCCGCATCACAAACCAACTGAGAATATGTCACTCTGTGCATCGCATTCGTCGACTACGAGAAAGCCTTCGACTCAGTGCAAACTCAAGCAGTACTGACCGCGCTTCAAGAACAGGGGTTACAAGAGGTAAAGCCATATCCACCAACAGCTCGATGAGAGTTCACCTAACCAAAGGAAGAACAAAATCAACATCGGGAGACGAGGAAGACAGCTGACATCACATCGCGCTTGTTATGGCAACAGTCTAACAAATATTCCGAACACTGTTTTGGAGTACTAGAGGCTTCGCTTTGCTAACGACATACTCATTATGCGCTAATACATCGCATCATCTACAACAAATGCTGCAGGAGTTAGCACAATGATAGTGAAAATCACGGTGTGAAGATGAACAAGTCGAAGACAAAGGTAATGATGGAGAATGACACCAATATATGTCAACACCACTCAGACAGAAAACATTACGTGTACCTGGGACAGCGATACAGACCAGAGTCAACAAATCAAGACAAGGAAATTCGAAGACAAATCCCGACCGACTAGATAGCATTCGACAAGCACCGCGACATATTCGTGTCTCCATCCACCTGCGTGAAGAGACAAGTCTACAACTGATGTGAATATTTCCAGCAGTGGCATGGAGCGCGGAAACATGGACACTCACCAGTCGAGCAAAGAAAAAGCTAGCAGCCGTACATACAAAGATGTAAAGAAATATGTTAAACAAAACATATCAGGGGAAAAACTTACATCTGGGTAAGAGAAAAGACAAAGGTCACAGACGTGATTGAACAAGTCAAAAGACGGAAGTGAATCCGATCTAGAGGAAGATCGGTTGGGGGGGGTGGAGAGACGAAGTGGACGAATATTAGCAGGGTCACATCTGGCAGATGATGAAATGATGATGTGAGTTACATCATAGTCATCGTCGCAACAAAACTCCGTTTCAGTAGAAGCGGGCTAAGTAGCCAAACGGATAACGAGTAACTAGAAAGAAAACAAAGAAATGGAGTACTTAATCTTTTCTCATGCACGCACATACACACGCGAACGCACGCACGAACATGAACGCGAACGCGAACGCGAACGCGAACGCGAACGCGAACGCGAACGCGAACGCGAACGCGAACGCGAACGCGAACGCGAACGCGAACGCGAACGCGAACGCAACGCGAACGCACACGCACGAACGCACACGCACACGCACACGCACACGCACACGCACACGCACACGCACACGCACACGCACACGCACCCGCACACGCACACGCACACCGCACACGCACACGCACGCCAGCACGCACACGCACACGCACACGCACACGCACACGCACACGCACACGCACACGCACACGCACACGCACACGCACACGCACACGCACACGCACACGCACACGCACACGCACACGCACACGCACACGCACACGCACACGCACACGCACGCACACGCACACGCACACGCACGCACACGCACACGCACACGCACACGCACACGCACACGCACACGCACACGCACACAGCACACGCACACGCACACGCACACGCACACGCACACGCACACGCACACGCACACGCACACGCACCACGCACACGCACACGCACACGCACACGCACACAGCACACGCACACGCACAGCACACGCACACCACACGCACACGCACACGCACACGCACACGACACGCACAGCACACGCACACGCACACGCACACGCACACGCACACGCACACGCACACGCACACGCACACGCACACGCACACGCACACGCACACGCACACGCACACGCACACGCACACGCACACGCACACGCACACGCACACGCACACGCACACGCACACGTACACATCGCCAGAAACCCATTGCCGGCATCTACTTCTAATTCGTCATCATCTTCTTATTTGACTCCGGCGTGTTGACTGGTCGGAAGAAGATGTGAGCCGAGTGGCGAGTTCGACTCGATTTGATTGAAAAAGGTGATCACCAGGAGCAGCGGCGTCACTAATAGACATGATATTCGCTAGGCGGCGATACATTTCGCTTGTCACATGTCAGTGGTTTTGCGGACGTGATTAGGCTGTGACACGGAAGTAACCGTCGAGTTGAAGTTGTCGTTTAACTTCAGTCATGGGTAAGTATAATCGTCCAAATCAACTGTTTTATTATGTGGTATGATGTTAAGATTTTTGTGAAGGTAATTTTGTTACAATACGTAGATGAATGAGTATTGTACAATCACAATGGCAATGCCAGTGCAAACGACATCGAGAAGGTGAACTGAACTGGCTCAGCCAGTTTCGTTTTGTCATGAATAGAGATTGTTGTTGAAGTATCATAAGGTGGTGACCGAGACTATGGCTGCTCCAAAGTTAACTTATAATGCGTTAAGGTTAGTGGCATATTTTACTAGAAACGAGCGTGTTAACATCATGCTTATACTATGCAATGTATTTGCGTATCTAAACTAACTATAATAAGTGGCCGCAGCTTGATTGGTGCAACAACGCAAACACGATTTGACAATAGTTGTAAATTTCGAAAAAGAGCAAATATTACTGCTGCATAATCTAATTGTAAAGAATGAAGTGTTTTGCTGTAGACATGTATCAAACGTTACCAACCAACCTCCCCGCCCATACCATGGTAACGGTTCACTGCGGTTTCGCCATCTAGCGATCACCGCCTAAGACAAAACAGCGGTTTCGCCATCTAGCGATCACGTACCAAGACAAAACTACTCCATTACACTGATCACAAGAGGGCCACTCTCAGCCTGCACTTCGTCTGCATCAATGTATTGAAGTTGAGGAGATCTTTCAGGATATTACGTATTACTCTTACAGGAAAAATGCAATCAAGAACTGAAATAAAACACACTGATAAAATAAATAGTAAATGCTTGTTCCAAAAAGATACGTGTTTTTAATATTAAAAATATTTTATATCATTCCTTAATAGTGCCACCCATCAGTTATTACACGATGGCACGGGGGTTTCATTCAAACACCTGTTGACTATAATACATAAATTGCGCTATAAAGACAAACTAAATACTCAAATAAGATACACTACATACTTGTTAACATGTATTTAATATTTGGGAGAAAACAATATTTGGGTGATGTGTTTGATATCGGTAAAGTTTTTTATAAGAGTGGCTCCTCGATACCAACTATTACTGTCTTAGAGGAGTCTACTAGCCCTATTTTCATTCAATGTCATATTTTGCCATGTATACAATACCTCGTATACTTGGCATTGTTTTAATGATTTTTAACATGATATATTGTATTATGTACGGGTCAAATAAAAGCAAATTCTTCTTCTTCACTGACATAATGACTGAACCTTCCCCATGGCTCTGTCTTTGATCCTGTTATGTTTAGCTTGTCCACTACACCTCTCAGTTGAGTCATTACTAATCATAATATAAGTCATCATTTATATGCTGATGACACACAAGTTTATTTATCATTTTCGCCAATGGAAACACAGTTGCTATGTCAACTTCAATGACACCTTGTGTGGAGGGAAACAAGTAAACTGAAGTTTAATGTCGACAAAACTGATCTAATTATTACTGGTACAAAACAACAACTAAACAAGATTGTCGACTACTTTCCAGGTAGAATACTTGGTAATGATACATCACAACCAGATACCGTTCAGAATTTAGATATTGTCTTTGACTTCGAGTTTTATATCGAATTAAATTTAAATTGGCTATTGTTACATACCATACTCTTTCTACACAACAATCTGTAATCAACTCCATGGTACAGCTAAAGATTCGGAAACTATAGCCACCTTTCGGAAAATATTCAAAACACATTTGTTTGAAATTGCTTTTCCACAATAATTGTTCGGTAGTTCCATGCTCCAGTGACGACTTTTGCTTGTCCCCGTTTATGATTAAGCCAAATATTTTATTGGCCCCCCAGAGGTTGAATTTTCATGGAGCGCTATATTCATAGGCGCTAAAGACGTGTTACAACTATTATTATAGGTACGCATATGTATATATTATGGAAAGTAAAGGTAATCTCTTATATAGCGCAGTATCCATTCCCCAGGATTGCTAAAAGTGCTTCACAGTTTACTCCCTGGCAGACCTGTTCAATCAAACACCATCTCTACTTGTTTGGGAAGGATCTCCACCACTGACTATAGCCAGGTACTCATTCATGCAGCTGAGTGAACTGTAGCAATGTAGAGTGAAGACAAAGGATTTATGCGGCAGCACAGGATGCAAACCCGGGTTCTATTAGGCGAGAGTCCGATGATGATGATGTATGATGATGTGTGTGTGTGTGTGTGTGTGTGTGTGTGTGTGTGTGTGTGTGTGTGTGTGTGTGTGTGTGTGTGTGTGTGTGTGTGTGTGTTGTGTGTGTGTGTGTGTGTGTATATATATATATATATATATATATGTATATATATATATATATATATATATATATATATATATATATATATATATAATTGTGTATATATATATATATAATAATAATAATAATAATAATACACAAGTTTTATTAGCAACTCAACTGAGTTGGATTGACATTACAATAGGTTACAATTAACTCATCATAACATCATACAAATACAATATAAATACATTTGATACCGCAAATCATACCATATTAATAGCCTTTTTACTGACAGTTGTATAAAGCCCACGGTATAAAGGAGTTACGGAATCTATTCGTTCTAGTAACTGGTAACGGGTACACATTTTGTTGTCTAACATTATATTTGATATGTCTTTTGTCAGGCAGCAGATAATTTAATCTGTGTGTGCCGACTTTAATTTTATCAAAATATTTTTGACAAATGCTGTCCCGTCTTACATTCAACGTATCCAGGTTAACGCGTCTAAGTATTTCCGCGTAACCCAATCCAGGAAAAATACATTTTAGTGCCCTTTTTTGTATAACTTCAATATTGTCAGACAAATATTGGGGCAAGTTAGTGTGCCATACAGGACATGCATATTCTAGAACTGGTCTCACCACACTAACATATACACTGACCAGATCTTTCTGGGTAATCCCTGCACGCTTTAACTGATATAACATGTACAAGCGTTTACCAGCCTTTTTCACAATATTATCCACGTGTTTGTTCCATGTCAGATCCTGAGAAATGGTCACACCTAATAGTTTGGCATGGCAAACTTGTGCTATATCCCTCCCATCAATCTTTATATTCGGGATAGTGCTTCTGAAATTGCCATCTTGTGCAAAACTAATGATTATTTCTTTTGATTTTTCCGAATTAATTTTCATGTCATTCTGTTCTGTCCATCTAGCAGCAATATCAACCGACTCTTGCATAACAGATACATCATTTCAAATCATTACAGATACGTTATTTCAAATAACGTACTGTCGTCTACATACTTATATAATGGAACAGTCGTTCTTAAATCATTTATATAAACAAGGAAACATTTAGGTCCAGACAATGTCCCTTGCGGTACTCCCCCATTGGGATGACCAGAATGGGAATATTCATTTCCTATTTTTACTCGTTGAGTTCTGTCTAATAGAAATGTTGCCATCCATCTTAAAATATGTGCGGGCAACCCATACGACTGTAGCTTATCTAGCAACAAATGATGATTAATAAGATCAAACGCTTTGCTAAAGTCTAGCATTACAACTCTGACATAAGAATTCAATTTATCTGTCGCCTTATACCACATATGAACCAGTTCGACAAGAACGTCTGTTGTGGACGTTCCGCTAATTCCCCCAAATTGCTTAGCATCAATTTCACCTTCAATTGTTTCATCCACCCATTTCATTATTATTGATTCAAACACCTTGGCAGCTATTGGAGTTAGTGAAATTGGTCTAATGTCTTTTTCAATCGACACAGGGGGGCTTGTTTTTGGCAACGGTATTACATTGGCCATTTTCCATTCCATAGGGAGTACACCTTCTCTTAATGAATTGTTAAAAATAGCAGTTAATGGAGGGGCGAGAACATTTGCATAATTTCTTAACACCCATGCAGGGATGTTGTCAGGCCCAGTAGCCTTGTTGGCTTTAACACTCTCCAAGGCTTTAAAGGTAGTACATACGCTTATCACATACTGATCCGGCAGTTCCTCGTTAACGTCGAACACCTTGTGACTCTTATTTAACCGAGGCAAATGGTCACTCACAGACACAAAGAAATCATTCATTGTATTGGCCAGTAAGCCACAATCACCATCCGTTGTTTTGTTAGCTAGACCTTGCATGCATGATTTGCCATTTGTTTTAAGTCCCATTATTGTTTTCATATGCTTCCACCAATCGTGGGATCCCGATTCATGCATTGCTGCAATTTGTGTTTATATATATATATATATATATATATATATATATATATATATATATATATATATATATATATATTATAATTTATATATATATATATTCATATATAATTTATATATAATATATATATAGATATATAATATACATATACATATACATATAATATATATTATATATATATATATATATATATATATATATATATATATATATATATATATATATATACGTACGTACATGACTACTTACGTAACCACTCATCTATGTATATGCTGCATTTTGCTGTATGTGTTTATAATACAAAATTATTATTAATGTTATGATAATTATTATTATGTATATGTCTTTGTTGTAGCATCCACTGTCACGAATGTCAAAGTGTGTGTTGACAAGACGTACCAGGATCAGTTCATGAAGAGTTTGCTAAAGCTGCGCCAGAACGACGAGTATACGGACGTGACGTTACAGTCAGGTGACGTCAACATTCCGTGTCACCGAAATGTTTTGGCAGCAGCAAGCGAATACTTCAAGGCAATGTTTCAATGCGGTCTGAAAGAAAGCACTGTCCAGCTGACAATGGAACCGGAAACATTGAGAAGCGTGGTTGACTACATTTACACCGGCCAGATTGAGCTGACTGTCGACAACGTAGAGAATTCAGTCAAATCAGCCGATGTGCTATCGCTGGAGTACCTGAAAACCACCTGCGTTGATTTCATGATCTCGCAAGTCGACCCACACAACTGCTTCCAACTCTGCCTATTCTCGACATTGTATCGACTCGATCAGCTGCAGAAGGTGACCCGACAGTTCATTTGTGCCGAGTTCAAGACCGTCGCATTTAATGCAGAGTTCAAAGAATTGTCCAGTTCAGAACTGATCGAGTTCATCAAAGACGACGCTGTCAATGTCGCAGATGAAGACGTTGTCTTCGAGGCCGTGATTGGGTGGATTCGACACGATCTCGACAAGAGAAGGTCGTCATTTGAAGAGATCATGAAATACGTCCGCCTGCCGTTTTGTTCGAGCAGTTGCCTGTGGGAAGTGGAGGACATATGTGATCTCTTAACCCCCAAATGCTTTGAATATCTACATGAGGCAATGGCGTTCCAGAAAGACTTAGCGCATCGCGAACGCATCAGCAGTTGTCGCACATTGCCTAGAGCAAACTACCGCATGAAATCGTGCCTCCTCGTCGTGGGCGGATTGAAGGCTACAGCGAGCGGAGACATTGACAACAAACGCTGTGAGTACTACAAGGAAGACACGAACTGTTGGGAGTCACTGACGGACCTGCCGTCGTCTGTAGGCAGGTTTTACAACGTGTGTCGCGTTGATGATGGTCTGCTTTTGACAGGCGGCATCACGAAAGATGCGTTGAAGCAATGCTGGCTCTACGATGTCGTTACAAAGAAGTGGGAGTCGATGCCGCCATTGATCACTGATCGGTGTCACCATCGCAGTGTCTCGCTGAGAGACAGCGTATTTGTGGTGGGAGGGAGAGGTATTGGCGTCAACATCGTGCTGGCGTCGGTTGAGTGTCTGGATCTTAGGCGGCGACAGTGGTCGACAGTGGCCGACATGCCTCAGGCGGTGTGTGGTGCACCGGTTGCCACATTCGGCAACAGAATCTTTGTCTTCGGTGGGCGAGATGCCCAGAACGAGGAGTTGTGCTGCACCCAGGTGCTAGACACGACGCGGGGCAGTTGGAGCTCTCGGTCAGACACACCGGACGTGTGCGACATCGGCGCTGCCGTTACTTTGAACGACTCCATTTACGTGGTGGGAGGGTTTCGCCGGAGTTGTCTAAAATACGACCCGGCCTCGGACAGTTGGACAAGACTGAGTCAGCCACAGCTGGACCACGGCAACGCCCCAGCAGTCGTGTGGCGCGGGTCGATACTCGTGGCAGGAGGTGTTGATTCTGAAGAGGAGTCGTCTGCCATCGAAGTGTACGATCCTCTGACAGATACCTGGACTATATGTGACATTGCACTGAATGCGAAGTTGTCAAGTCACTGTATGTTCACTATTGACCTCTCTGGTTTGTGATAACGAGAACAGTGTCCACACTAGGCATGTGCGTGAACGTTATGTTGATGATTATGGACAACAATTAAGCACTCTTACTGTACATTTTCCCGCCATTTTCATTTGGAAACATGCTACGGTATGAATTACCTGAAGCAGGAATAATCCAGTAGTTATTTATTATGTGTTACAGCGAACCTAAATGATTTTTGTTTAATGCAAATCGTATGAATAATACCCACATTACGAAATGTTTCAAATTCAAATAACAGACGTTCGTATTTACGCCATCATATACACGCATGACCGCCGCACACACACACACACACACACACACACACACACACACACACACACACACACACACACACACACACACACACACACACCACGCACGCAGCACGCACACAGCACGCACGCATTCACGCACGTGGGCGCGTGCGCACACACATTGTTGCGAAATTTAATCGTAAGTTGTCATATGTGTGTGATTTTGGACAATGTACCGTAGTCGGTTATGTAACTTGGCCATTTTCATTTGGAAACTTATCATGCTACGATGTGAGTTACCCAAAGCAGGAATAATCCAAGAATAGTTATTGATTATGCTTTACGTTCTTAGCGAAACTAAATGAAGAAAATAGTATGCACAACGTATGAATAATACCACACTACGAAATGTTACAAATAACAAACGTTCGTATTTACGGCATCACATGCACGCACGCCCACACGCACGCACACACGTTCACATGCACGCACGCACACACACACACGCGCGCGCGCGCACGCACACACGTTCACATGCACGCACACACGCATGCACACACGCATGCACACACGTTCACATGCACGCACACACACACATTGTTACGAAACTAAATGGTTTGTTGATCTAATGAACATATTGGTAGTTAAAGTACATTGTGTATCAATAAGCCGACTGGTTCCCTGTGAATTATCTACTCTTCTCTTAATTACCATATTTAAAAAAATGATAAGCGAACGTGTAGTCATATATTTATTAAACTTATAATTAATTTGTGATAAATTCGCGACAAGTTCGTCATGCATGACGCGTCATAAAGTTTACAAAGCAAAAGCGCCGAAATAGGAGTGAGTGAAAGTTAGTGGCTGAGCTCTGTACATTTGTGGAGGGCCTGGACATACGATTAGCCCTGGCTTCTTTGGAAGAGGTGTGCATTTTATTGCATAACTGTGTTTAATCGCATAATTGTGTTTGGTGGTGACTGGTGATTACCTTCCTCATATTTGTGGGTGCAACTCGGTGCTTTTCGAAAGCGTCGAGAGGGTGTGTAAATCACGGTTTTGAGGAGAATGTAAACACATTTCTAAATGTTAACGTCGCCGCCCTCACCTATTGGGTGCAATCACAGTTTTTGTAGAACCCTAGACGAGTCTCAGGACGGGGAAATCAAGGTTGTTTAAGGCCTTTAATAACCTACACGATTTTGGAATGTCGTTTCGGAAACATTTCACCAGCAACCACCCCCACCCCGTTTTAAGATGTCAGGATTCGAGACAGTGCAACACCAAAGTTGTCAATTGAAGCTTAGGCTCAGTCCATCCAGTGCAATTATTCACGGCACTGGTGACCCAGACACACTTTTATTACCTTCTACGAGGTAACAACCTATGCTTTATACCAAAATTACTGCTTTAGAAGGCACAGTTATTAAGGTATGATAAAACAGGTTCTCGGTGGTCATCTTGAAAATGGCCGTCAACGCCATGGATGGCGAAATCCGAGATGGCCCTATATCCAGATACATTTGTATTGATATGTAGTGAGTGAGTGAGTGAGTGAGTGAGTGAGTGAGTGAGTGTGAGTGAGTGAGTGAGTGAGTGAGTGAGTGCGTGCGTGAATGGAAGAATGAGTGAATGAGAGAGTGGAAGAGTGCGTGATGAGTGGTGAGTGAGTGAGTGAGTGAGTGAGTGAGTGAGTGAGTGAGTGAGTGAGTGAGTGAGTGAGTGAGCGAGCGAGCGAGCGAGTGAGTGAGTGAGTGAGTGAAGTGGGTGGTGGGGGTGGGGAGATGAGTGGGTGAGTGAGTGAGGTGAGTGAGTGAGTGAGTGGAGGTGAGTGAGGGGAGTAGTGAGTGAGTGAGTGAGTGAGTGAGTGAGTGAGTGAGTGAGGAGTGAGTGAGTGAGCGAGCGAGCGAGCGAGTGGGTGAATGGGTGAGTGGGTGAGAGAGTGAGTGAGTGAATGGGTGAGTGAGTGAGTGAGAGTGAGTGAGTGAGTGAGTGTGGTGGTGAGTGAGTGGGTGGGTGGGTGGGTAGGTGGGTGGGTGGGGGGCGAGCGAGCGTGTGATTATTTTCATATGAACGACAGTGAGGATGAAAGCAAGATGTCTGCAACAATTAGCTGACGCGTCGTCGGTCTGATTTCTGCCAGCCGCCCTGCCATAATTGTCCCCTGGTAATTAATCCCCCTAACGAGGCGTTAATTGTTGCGAGAGTTCGTTGACGACTGTCCGACTGCTGCCGAATCAATGGGTATCTCGCTACTACAAAGCTTCTTTGCGTCATTACGTCACCCAACCACGAGGGATTGTCATCAAAGGAACTCAGTACGTTGTTGTGTTCTTCCGTTCCGGGGGAAATTGGACGGAGCAGTATTGACGTGTCGATGTACCGACAACTCTGGCTGGAGTCCACCTGTCTCGGCCCTCTTTCTTTTAAAGAGTTTGTTAAGTAAAGCTCTCTTCTCTATAAACGTTTCCTTCTGAGAATCAGAATCGTTGATGTTGATATCTCTAGTGTGTGAGCGGCGTCATTGGTTGGCCTATCTAGTTTGTCAATAAAACAAATAAAGTATATTTATTGATAATAGATTTGGCAGAATTCTATTAAAGTTTTTTTTTCTTCAGGTAAACGCGACACCGAGAAAAGTCTTATGCCACAGAACGCATCAGGCAAAAACAGTTTTCCTGGACATGAAAACTTATTTATTAAGTTTAGCTTAGTTTCTGCGATTATGAAATGATCGATGATCCAGCGCGTTGATCCTGTATGACTGTCGCTAGGACGTGGTCGTTTATGTTGATGGCGATGTTAGTACAATTTTTATCGGCCTTTAAAAAGCGTATAACTGCCGATAAATGAATTTGACTACGCTTGTGAAATCGGCATTTAGTGAGGTTAACAACACATAATCCGCCGTCATCAAAGCTGATGTTGGTTTTGCTGTCGATTGTGGTTTCGTGGAAGAAATCTCACTCATATTGGTCACGTCCTATATGAATTAATGTTATTATAAAGGTCGATTGAATGAGATGTATCTAAAAAGAGTAATGTTTTTAGAAACGTCAAATCTACACATGTGGATTGGAGATTCTCAATTGTAGTTTTTTAATACACAAATACGTTTTGTGTTTAGGTGTTTACTTAATATTCACATATATTACACGACACCGTAACATTAACATATGATACAATAAGCTACATCTCGTGTACAACGAACACGCTGGACCTTTGCTTTATCTACATATAACGATGTCAAACTAGCGAACGTTACATGACTCACAATAAACAACGTTTACATATTACACCCCACATAATTACACATAAGTACACATGTAATATCGAATGTAATAAAGCTATTACCTTTGCTATGGATGATAATATTCTCACTATATAATCATGACGAAAGGTGGCTGTTTTATATTGTATATTTAATTCGAGTATTGATGCGTAAATCTCTTATTAACCAACGCGCAAAACTATATTAAATATACATGATTATATTACAAATGTTCTACATAACATACGTATAATGTATATGTATATTAACTGTAAGGTAATCTAATTAAATTTTCGCAATCAGAGTTATTCAAGTGATTTCCATCTGAGACCATAATGTTATGTTCCAGAATATATTTGCAACGTGTGTACTACAAGTAGAATTGGTCGTTTCTTCTCTAAACACGTAGTTTCCAATAACTATTCTCATTTGGCTTCGTTTCTTCGATCACGGATTCGAGAAATAGATATCTTGGTGTACTGTTGTGACACGTCTAGAAGTATGACTTGGAACGGTGACAGTGGTTGCGTCGATGTGTGTTCAATGACGTCACCAAAGTAAACCCTTTTCCACAGACATCGCATTTGTATGGTCGCTCACCTGGAAACACATTCAGTTGTTAAGTTACACCACATATCCGTGGGACTGAAATATTAATCATTATATATTTTATTTGTGTATGATTAGACGGCGTGGATTAACCCCAAAACGGTTATGATAGTAGATAATAGCTCAGTAATGATATGTGACTTAATGACGATGTCATCATAATTGGCGAATATAAAAACTGTCTTCATAATGATAGTTATTCGTGTGTCCTCCGTTAAGCGTCATCTCACCAACAATGTTTGCATCCTAGGACAGTATGCCAAATGACAGGTATGTAATTCCTCATTTCTCGTTTATTGTTATCTTATGCATAATGGTTTAACACAATTATTTGGTTTAGCTTGTTAAGCTAACGGTGAAGTATTCGACGAAACTGTAAGATTATGTCGTGGTGTCATAATAATGGGGATGTAGTAACGAGATAAATAATGTATGTTTTGAATGTTACATAAACAATTAAATGTTCGGCAAAACTGCAAGTTTATGCGTTACATTCAGACTGTATACTTTGGTTGATCGAATATGTCTATGAATTAATCTGTTGAAAATAATGTTGAAAACTGAGAACGTACGACATTTCCTTGTTACAGGAAAATTTACACGGTGACTCTAATTGTCAGGTGACTGTATTATGTAGTTGACATTAATGAAGTGTTTACAGTATTTCTATTTATGTTTATAAATCAATCAATAAATCAATCAATCAATCAATCAATCAATCAGTGAAATGAAATGAATGAAATGAAATGAAATGAAATGAAATGAAATGAAATGAAATGAAATGAAATGAAATGACATGACATGAAATGAAATGAAATGAAATGAAATGAAATGAAATGAAATGAAATGAAATGAAATGAAATGAAATGAAATGAAATGAAATGAATGAAATGAAATGAAATGAAATGAAATGAAATGAAATGAAATGAAATGAAATGAAATGAAATGAAATGAAATGAAATGAAATGAAATGAAATGAAATGAAATGAAATGAAATGAAATGAAATGAATGACATGACATGACATGACATGACATGACATGACATGACATGACATGAAAAGAAAAGAAATGAAATGAATAAATGAAATGAAATGAAATGAAATGAAATGAAATGAAATGAAATGAAATGAAATGAAATGAAATGAAATGAAATGAAATGAAATGAAAAGAAAGAAATGAAATGAAATGAAATAAAAATGAAACGAAATAAAATAACATAAAATAAAATAAACAATTATATTGACATTCGTATTGATAATGATAGTAACAATGTAACCTCACGGGCGTCAATGTAACCTTAGTGGAAATCAAGCTCAGAAGCGCATCACAGCAAGAGTTGATCAACAAAAACTGATAAGCATTGTTCATGTTGTCAACATATGTATTAACACGATAAACAAAGTTATACAAGAAATGTTCGGTAGAATGGTGGAATAGTTTCAACTGATCTAACACTAAGAGGGAGCACTTTCTAAAGTATCGGGATAGCTACATAGAAACCCTAATTCCAATGTTAATATTGACCCTGTGGGAACAGCCTTGTAACATGTATCCGGCTACACGTCGTTCACCTACCTACCCGTGTGCAGGAAACAGTGACGCTTGAGGTCGGCCTTCTGTCGGAAGCACTGGCCGCAGTAGGGACAACGACAGGTCGGCCGGTCGGCATGCGTGCGGAGGTGTGTGTGCAGATTGGAGGAACGGTTGAAGGCCTTCTGACAGACGGAGCACACGAAGGGCTTGATGGTGGTGTGCGTGAGGCGGTGACGGGTGAGGTTGCCCGGCTGTCGGAAGGCTCGGCCACACATCTCGCACCCGAATGGCTTCTCTCCCGTGTGAATGCGCTGTGGACGGGACGATATGTTGGGTGAAATACAACAGGAAACGGTGGTGGTGTGACGTCGTGTTTATGTGCTACGTGGATATGTTAGATATATTTTAATGTATTGAGTAGTAGTAGTAGTAGTAGTAGTAGTAGTAGTAGTAGTAGTAGTAGTAGTAGTAGTAGTAGTAGTAGTATGTAGTAGTAGTAGTAGTAGTAGTTGTTGTTGTTGTTGTTGTTGTTGTAGTAGTAGTAGTAGTAGTAGTAGTAGTAGTAGTAGTAATACTATAGTAGTAGTAGTAGTAGTAGTTGTTGTTGTTGTTGTTGTTTTTGTTGTTTTTGTACATTTCATCTTGTGAGAGCCCAAAATCAACACCATGTCGATTTCTCTGGGGGGCGAAATTATTCATACCTTATTTCTATAATAATTTACACATTCATTCTGTTGAGTGAAGTTACGTGAAACAACTTGCCCTATATGGTCAAAACACCAACAAGAAGACGTTTTTACCACATAATATATATGCATTGATCATCCGGGCATCTGTAGACACATTACGCCGTAATATTTATAGTGTCGTGTTATGCAAACATTACGCTACATGTTTGCAATATTAAAACTAATTTGCCTTTAATTGGAGATTTCTGTAAACCGCTCAAATATCTAACCGGAAAAATACTTTGCGGAAACTGTTAATGAATTCACGAGTCATTTGCAATGACATATTTGAGACGTTCGAAAAGTTCCAAACGCAGGTTTTATGCCATAATACAAATACAACCTACTAACAGGCGTATTAAACACGTGTTTTACCCACAGAGTATCGCCGTTTCATTCATACGATCTCTTCGACCAACAAATCGCCGTCTAAGCCTATTCATGTCGTGTTTGATGATCGGCGATGAAACTGGCCGTCAATGCGTACGCAGTGACGCGGAACGTGGACAAAACACCGGGACACCAGTGCCGGTCAACACTTGACCAGTGTCCGCAATCGTTATAACGGATTTGTCGCTTTGTGATAGCAGTCGGCGTTGGCCGTCACCATATAACGGACCGGTCTCGTGAAGATGAAACAAGTCGGTGTTGTTTACATTGCGACTTCAGTTCTTTAAGTCGGCTTAAGAAACTCGTCTACTGTTCCATCCGTTTTGTCGCCTCAATAGACTCAGACGAAGTTAAGCCTCTTAGGAGTAGTTTTGTAGACGTCGGACAATGACCGGACAACGATGACCATTGTCCACTGCAACCGATACCACGATCTCAAGTGATCGGTCTTAGACGGTCGCACAAGACAACTGTTGAGAATTCGATAGGGGTAGAATTCTTTGAAGTCGCGCAATCGTTACGATGACTTGACCACTCGAGCGTGTGATGCACAAGTCAGTCGGCTCGAGTAATTTGCTTTCAGGTCGTATCCGGTGTCGGCTTTGTTTGCTGTTTGCGCGTATTGCAACGACAAACGCACCTGCTACAAAGGCTGTCGTAACCTCCGATGAGAGCCCTGATATTGCGATGTTGCTAATCGGCAATTAAGGAACGTTTAACGTCGCAACAGAAGTGCGCCCGTCATTGCGACGACGTGTGGAAACGTTCGCGCCTAAATAGAAGTTGACGCAGTGCTGCTTTATCTATAACCAACACGCGCCAAATAAAAAAACTATAAACATTGCTGTTATTTTATTTTACAACCTGGCCTAGATGTAAAAATAACGGTCAGCGGAAATATTGTCAAGAACTATTGTTGTGGTAGTGCACGACACGTGATTTAAGTCTTTCTTCTTCATCGAATACCTATAAAAAGTTGGTATGTTTTTTGTATTTACTATGTTATATTGCTAAAGTGGAGGCTATGTGATGTGTTAATACATACATACATACATACATACATACATACATACATACATACATACATACATACATACATACATACATACATACATACATACATACATACATACATACATACATACATACATACATACATACATACATACATACATACATATACATACACATACATACATACATACATACATACATACATACATACATACATACATACATAAAACACATACATACATACATACATACATACATACATACATACAACATACATACATCATACAACATACATACATACATACATACATACATACATACACATACATACATACATACACATACTACATCATACATACATACATAAAATACATACATACATACATACTGCATGCATGACATACATACATACATACATACATACATACATACATACATACATACATACATACATACTACATACATACTACTACATACATACATACATACTACATACTACATACTACTACATACATACATACATACATACTACATACTACATACTACATACTGACTACTACTACTACATACTGACATACTGACATACATATATACTGACATACATACTGACATACATACTGACATACATACTGACATACTACTACAGTGTACTACTACTACTACTACTACTACTACTACTACTACTACTACTACTAATAATAATAATAATAATAATAATAATAATAATAATATATAAAAATAACAAAAGAGCTCTCAGAGTTAGTACTGTTATAATTAAATGAAGAGTAGAATTCGAGGCTTACCCTGTGCGTGACGAGGGTGTTACTTCTGGAGAAAGCTTTCCCACACAAGTCGCACTTGTACTTCTTGGTAGGTGGCGCGTTGCTTGGGTCAACCTCCTGTCGAGTCACGTGATAGTGCACTGGCGGTGACGTCGGCCTACTCGATGCAAGCACGCCGCACATCTCAGGAAGTGGCCGTACCTCGGTCTCAATTACGTCACATTTGTTTGGGGTGAAATTGCACGTTACCGGACGTGACGTCAGATCTCGCCGATCTGGTACGGTGCACTGAGGCGCACCCTGTTCGGGAGCGTCAAAGGACTGCAGATGAGACGATATCGCAGTATTGTTCAATAATCTGTTATCATCCCGACGAAGGTCCGCGTTGTCGTGAAATCGCGACATCGTTAGGCCGGATCCAAACGGGACACCGGTGCTATATTGCGGGTAAACCTGTCTTTCCGCCGGAGACGGGACGACATTTCCGGGCGCACTTCCCGGCCGTGGAGCGTTGGCGAACAGCTTACTCAGATACAGCCAATAGTTGGTGATCGGAAGTCGTGGATCGCGGTACGTCATCAGCTGGAGATTGGCCAAGCTGGTTCCGCCGACGGCCGCCATCCTAGCGACGTCTCCCACCAGCAACCTGCCGACGTCGACGTGTTCCATGCCGCCGCAGTCTCCTTGGTATCTCTTGCTGCAGTTGATGGTCTGCAGGAGCGTTGGCGGCAGTAGCGTCGGCCGCTGGAACCCGTGTCTCGCCATCGGAAACACACTCGCTTGCTGTTTTCTCTGCTCCTGCTTCGTGGTAGCGTGGAGCGACGCGTGGTCTTTTACTCGGTTGAAAGCCGATTTCTCGGAGGTCGTGAAAGTTCGTGGACTCACCGCGTGTTCGGATGAAGGACAGGTAGTGCATGATGTCCTCGTCACGGTGTCTTTTCGTTCCTGCTCGGCTGTTCCGCTACAGCACGTCGACATGTCCTCGGGTGTGTCCGAGTCACGCGGAGAAAGCGCCGGCGTCGGCATCGCATCGCAGTCCGTGGTCTCGGGTTGCGGAACCAGCGCTGCAGAAGGAAGAACATCAATGACATCATTAACAACTGCTAGAACTTATCTGATCCGTCACCTGAAATCGCCTGCCTGAACTTCGCCGATTTACGTGTATTTCGTCGCATTTTTAGCCCGGCAAAGCGCCGGCTGTCTAAAGTTACCTAAAGAAAACGTAGGTTACCTCGTCTTGCTCCAGAGGAAAGGGTGTTTATTAGTATAGTCGTTTGTATAATTTGAACATTTCGTCGACGCAAAATTAAAATTGTGAATCGTATTTCCTGCTTATTAAGCGCATTTGAATACACACACATAATATATGTATGTATGTATTATATATTAAAAAAAAACTTATATTTGATAAAAATTGAAAATTATAATATATATATATATATTATATATAAATAAATATTATATTCCTTTAAATATAATTTATATTATTATATAATACATACCCCGCATACAATTTTAAAATCCCCGCGCCCATACGTCGCATGCGACCTTCGTTTTTTCCCAAAAACCCTAACAACTTGCTGTTTGGGTTATTTAAAAAAACGCCTGTGAGTTTAAAAAAAAATTTTCAATTATCCAGTGGTGATAACCCGGAATCGCGTTACAATTATGATTCCAAGAACAGCAATGGGGAAAACGAACCTGGTTAAAATAGCTTTTTTTAAAAACGCTATTATCCGGACATTAAAATGTGATTTCAACAATGTCTTTAGATCCGTGAATTTGGTCAAAAATTTTGGGTTTCCCATACGCCCATAAAAAAAGGAAAGAAAGATTCAAACTTCCAGAATAAAGAAACTAATTCGTAATATTTAAGGGATATTCCTAATAATTAACATAATTAACATAATAACATTCTATTGACTTTTACTGGTAAATCGAAAATAATCAAAATAATTTTTTTAAAACATTGGAATAACTATTTCTCTCAGTAGTCAAATATTAAGAAAATGGTATTATAAAATGAAAACATAACAAATTTAATATTTAAAAATTTAATAAATTTTTAAATTATTATATATATATATATATATATATATATATATATATATATATATATTTAATTATATTAATTAATAATTTATATTTTACAATTAAAAAAAATTTTTAAAAACTTTTTCAAAAAACCCCGGGAACAAAAATATTTTTTAGAAAAACATTTTTAAAATGTTTTTTTTTAAAAAAACACCCTTTAAAAATTATTTATTGACTTTAAACCAACGTGTTGCACAACAAAGATGTAAAACTTCCAGGTTAATGGTTTTCAAAAAAAGGGAATGGTTTTTATTTTTTTTTTTATTCCAAAATTTCTAAACTGATTTTTAAAAATTAACTTACTTTTTTTAATATTTTTAATATAATTTTTTATTTTAAAAAAATTAATTAAAAATTTTTAATTATATTAAAATTAAAAATATTTATAATTATTATATATATATATATTTATATTTATTATTTATATATATTATTATATATATAATAATATATATATATATATATATATATATATAAATATATATACATAAAACATAATAATAAAATTTTTTCATGCGATATTAAAACCTAATGATGACGCCTTGTTCCCCCCTGGGGGCATCTGCCGTCTCTGGTACACGACCCTCACTCTCGCTCTCTTCTGTGCACTAAGAAAGCCCGCGGCATCTCTCCTCCTCCGCCTAATAACCTCGTGTCCGTCTTCTTGCGTCTTGTCTTCGAGTTGTTCCCTTAAACCCTTCGCTCGTCGTTGTCTTCCCAGAACCTTGTTTGTCTCCCCGAACCTTGTTTGTCTCCCCGAACCTTGTTTGTCTCCCTGAACGTTGTTTGTCTCCCCGAACCTTGTTTGTCTCCCTGAACGTTGTTTGTCTCCCCGAACCTTGTTTGTCTCTCTGAACGTTGTTTGTGTCCCCGAGCCTTGTTTGTCTCTCTGAACGTTGTTTGTGTCCCCGAACCTTGTTTGTCTGCTTCGACGCCCCGCACTGAGGTGATCACTTTCACTGTTGACGCCGTCGCGACTAAACGGCGAACTAACAAGACTCAAGCAGCGTGTGGTCAGCGGTCACTGAATGGTCAGTGAGGTGGTCACTGAGTAGATGACAGCGCACTCACCTGTCCGAAAGTCCGTCGCCGGCAGGTCCCGAGAGGCGGTGACCATTACGTAAGAGAGTGACCACCGACTACAGGTGACGTGTGCGTCGGATTGGTGCCTTCTTTATCCCTTGTGGTCATCCCAGATTGGACTGGGAGTGGAAGACGCAGGCGGGGTGGGAAGGGGGCCGGGGCACCCTAGATTACTTGATCGATCCTCCAACTAAATACACCATTCATCCAATGAGATCGTATCTTATCCATTAAAGTGTTCTCATTAATTCGATTTTTCGGTTCTTTTTTAGACAAATTCGAGCGCCCAACGCCCATCCGACAGATTAGCTCGTGTGCGTAAATGTGTTATTTGTTGTTTATAATAATAACAAATGACAATTACTAGTAATTTATACAAGTTATATATTAACTGATTTTGTTTTATAATTATTCTTGTCTCATTTATATATATATATATATTAAAATATATATATATATATATATATATATATATATATATATATATTATTTGAATGACACCAGGATTGTTTTCTTTGTTTTTTAACTTCCAGTGGTTTATGTGTTACACAAATTCAAATGTTATATATTTTCTCTAGCTAACCATATAGATCGCCTTAGGTGTTTCTCTTTATTATTTTTATTATCATTATTACAATTTTACTTTATAATCTTACTATTTATTATTATAATGATAATTATTAGTATAAACGCCACCGTCATCAACATATTTTATTCTTTCGCACATCAACCAACTGTTACACACACTGAAAACATTCTGTTGACTAGACTCGCAGGTAAACTTGGTAATATTAATGTAGTTTTGGCAGTTGTTTGCCCCTCGGTTGTCACACTAATATCACTTATTACTGAGTATCACAGTCGCTCACTCATCCAGACGAGTTAATCGATATTTCCCGTATGCTTAGATACTGAAACAGCTGCGGTAGTTCTCTAAAGAGGCGGTGATTCCAGACACAGAAACTGGGCGAGAGGCCAGCGGTATAACTCAATTATCGTGTTTTTGTCTTCTCACATCAAATTAAACAGTTACGTCGTTTGATGGTCGAATTAACACCGCCTCGTCTGTCGTTTATCGCCAGGTTGCTAATGTCACCGACAGAGCTTCGCCACTGTTTGCTTGTTTAGCGGTTATACCTTGTTTATTGAATCGCACAAGTTACACGAACGTACACTATGAGGTAATAACTACGATACATAACATACAACATACTATACATACATACACTACATACATACATACATACATACATATATACATACATATATACATACATACATACATACATACATACATACATACATACATACATACATACATACATACATACATACATACATACATACATACATACATACATACATACATACATACATACATACATACATACATACATACATACATACATACATACATACATACATACATACATACATACATACATACATACATACATACATACATACATACATAATAATAATAATACATACATACACACTGTCTATCAATGGATATATTTTAAGTGAAAATAGAATACGAACCATGCTAGTTCATTATCAGACATCTGCTCTTAAATTGTTCAGTCTATACATATGTTTACATATAAATGATCTCACGAAAACCTTTTTGAGCGTCATGCTGTGGTGCTATCGAGCAGATGAGATGTCAACAATTTGAAGGGATATTAATTGTTTACACGCGAAGGACAGCTCGCTGCCTATAGCCAACGTGTCCCCGCCATCTGGGAGTGCTCCCTCTCCGTCCCTAGGGAAACGGTCTCACAGCTCCATTCTCCCACTGCCAGGGACGTCGCACCTGTAATTGGTTTACAGCACCACCACGACAATTGTCACGGACAAGTGTCGCCAGTAGGATGACATCTGTCTCCAAGGTCCTGAAGTCTGGGAGCAGTCATGCGTAACGATGGTTACTGCGGACTGTCACCGGTCGTAGTTAGAGACGACAGTCACGTGATGAGATCGGATTGATGAAACACCGGGAAGTTACGGGAAACGCTTGCAAGGAAAAATTAGGAAAGCACGCAAAAGGAAGGAAGAAGGACATATGGGAGGAACGAAATACGTAGGGAAATATCAAATTTGGAATAGGCGGGAAATTGCAGGTCTACACGGCAACGACCAATGAACAGAACAAACCAAATGATGTAGTATTTTTTATTTCTAATTATTTAAAAACCCAAACATAAAACAATAAACGTAGGACTGTCTAAAATATTTCCAATGGAACATTTACATATGGTAAATTAAAATAATAACAAAATAAACCTTACAGTTGAATGACGAATTAGTTAGTTCTATGTAATAGAGAATGGGTTACGTTGATACATGGGATTAATGGACCATTGCCCACATTAATATAAATGAACACTGCTATAAATTAACGCAATAACTGAGACACTCTCTCTGATCAACATCACATTTTTATACATCGTCCACGCACATGTCGCTCGTGTAAACGTGGTCCTGTTCAACTGCATGTATGCAGACTCTCGAAGAACCGCATTCATTCGTTCAACATGTGTTCAAACTGTCACTGACGTAAACCCGGTGACGGGACGACGTCACGTGATTCGTGGCCAGCCATCTGTCGGCATTACGTCGAATGACACAACGGCTGTCTGCCTGCGCAAACAACGGGACAAACAAGGCGGTAATAAACGGGTGTTAGTTGCTCTCCACCCTGCCCTCTCGCACGCGCCCCATTGCCCAGTCAAGGGTCATCCTAAGGGGCGTAATCGTGTCGTATAAATGCACATACTCGATGTCGTCTTCATTACGAATGACAACTCGTCATTAATTACTTACGCTCGCCGGTAAATTGCACGAATTGCTTGTCGCCAATCGGCCGGTTGAGTACTAATTAAGTTACGCGGGATGGCGTTGGTCGTCGCCATTTAGTGTGACGGCATTCTCGTGGCGTCCCTACTCGGAGTAGAGGATAGGCTTGACGCGCGGCGCGTGTCTAATGCATCTGCATGCCTTTCAGTCTCTAAACTGTCTTGCTGAACCCCGAGTGTTTAACGACAGCCACTGTAGGAAAATGTTAGTAGTCGGTGAAGTTCTTTCCTCGATTCGAAGTCTTTAATGTATTTAAACGCAACCGTTTTGTAAGGCTGGCGACCGATTTGCAATGGGATTTTCCTCAGTTGTTCCGCGTGGAATTACTGAAGTGGCGTTTCTTATAATCCACGAGCACTGACTTGGGTGGATTGTTGCATTTATTGCTTCAATCTCTTTTGAAATTTCCCATTAGACCACCTTTCCTTTGTGCTGATTTTTGTATGTTTGGTTGTTGAATTTTCATATTTTCTATTGGAAAGATGCATTTTAAGTTGTTCTATTTTCTCTGTATGCATATCGTTAGGGAGAGAGGGGGGAGAGGGAGGGAGGCAGAGGTAGAGAGGTGGAGAGGTGGAGAGGTGGAGGAGGTGGAGAGGTGGAGAGGTGGAGAGGTGGGAGGTGGAGGGGAGGTGGAGAGGTGGAGAGGAGGAGGTGGAGAGGTGGAGAGGTGGAGAGGTGGAGAGGTGGAGAGGTGGGGGGAGAGGTGGAGAGGTGGAGAGGTGGAGGTGGAGAGGTGGAGAGGTGGAGAGGTGGAGAGGTGGAGAGGTGGAGAGGTGGAGAGGTGGAGAGGTGGAGAGGTGGAGAGGTGGAGAGTGGAGGGAGGTGGGGGAGGTGGAGAGGTGAGAGGTGTAGAGGTGTAGAGGTGAGAGGTGGAGGTGTAGAGGTGTGAGGTGGAGGTGAGAGGTGTGGAGGTGGAGAGGGGGGTGGGGGTAGGTGGGAGGTGTGGAGGTGGAGGTGGAGGTGGAGGTGGAGGTGGAGGTGGAGGTGGAGGTGGAGGTGGAGGTGGAGGTGGAGGTGGAGGTGGAGGTGGGTGGAGATAGAAGTAAATAGAGATAGAGGTAGATAGAGATAGAAGTAGATAGAGGTAGATAGAAGTAGATAGAGGTAGATAGAGGTAGATAGAGGTAGATAGAGGTAGATAGAGGTAGATAGAGGTAGATAGAGGTAGATAGAGATAGAGATAGAGATAGAGATAGAGATAGAGATAGAGATAGAGATAGAGATAGAGATAGAGATAGAGATAGAGATAGAGATAGAGATAGAGATAGAGATAGAGATAGGATGAGTGAGTGAGTGAGTGAGTGAGTGAGTGAGTCAGTGAGTCAGTGAGTCAGTGAGTCAGTGAGTCAGTGAGTGAGTGAGTCAGTGAGTCAGTGAGTCAGTGAGTGAGCGTGGTAAGATTGAGAGAGGGAAGGAGAGAGAAGATTGAGAGAGAGAGAGAGAGAGAAGATTGGAATGGGAGAGAGAGAGAGAGAGAGAGAGAGAGAAAAGGGAGAGGGGGAGAGGGAGAGGGAGGGTGAGAGAGGAGGGGAGGGCAAGAAGCAGTGATGCACTTGGGGAGATTTGTAAAGATGTGCGATAGACATAGACAGATGATGGTTGCAAACTTACGCCAATCTTGCACGAGTGTGCATGTTTGTATTATAACATGTCTTCATTGTTGAGTTACTGTTCATGCACCAACTGGTTACGGATTAATCTACGACATAATGGAAAGGACGTTTGGTGTTATTTGAAATATAGTGATTTAGAATAAATCGCAATCGCAACCAAGTCCAAAAAAGTCGTATCTTTTCGAAACTTGGTTTCTTCCCTTAATCTTCGGCAATCCTTTTTTTCTTGTGAAAAATTTATCTTCTTCGCGCTCCTGTCGCTATTGGTTGTATTTTGTTTTAACCATAAGAATTTGTTATGACTATGGATTCTCGTTCATAAAAATTAGACGCTACAAGTGTTGTTGTTACTCCTGCTACTGCTACTGCTACTGCTACTGCTACTGCTACTGCTACTGCTACTGCTACTGCTACTGCTACTGCTACTGCAGTTGCCGTTGCTGCTACCGCTACCGCTACCGCCACCGCCACCGCCACCGCCACCGCCACCGCCACCGCCACCGCCACCGCCACCACCACCCCACCACCACCACCACCACCACTACCAATACTACTACTACTACTACTACTACTACTACTACTACTACTACTACTACTACTACTACTACTACTACTACTACTACTACTACTACTACTACTACTACTACTACTACTACTACTACTACTACTACTACTACTACTACTATCTTCGTCCTCTCATCATCATTATCATTATTGCAACAACGAGTAGTCGCAAGGACTGCTGAATTCCAATAACAAAAATTCTGCAAAACGAGAATTGTCATTCCATATGACGCCATTAATAAAACAAATTGTGATTTCTTAGCTTCGACAAACTAACACAATGAGCTATTACTTTTGGGATATCATCGCGGGCACCGATTCAACCTGCTATCGTCATGCCGATATTAAGTACAACTCCCTGGAGGCCGCGAAAGACCGGGATTGGCTCAACGCCGGACGCCAGCCGGACAATGGATGACGGTAATTAGTCGCGTCCCAGTGGGACGTCATAAAAGGCCGACTGGTCAGCATTGTCCGGCGCCGAGCCCATGGTTAAACACGGTAGCTTAATGAGATAATATGTCTGGCGCCCATCAAATCGACCCG
>JAODUO010000120.1:590000-597500 GCA_025642075.2 Ridgeia piscesae
CTAACTTCGATTCATAATTGTACAAGCACGTAGTCTCAGCTAACTTCGATTCATAATTGTACAAGCACGTAGTCTCAGCCAACTTCGATTCATAATTGTACAAGCACGTAGTCTCAGCCAACTTCGATTCATAATTGTACAAGCACGTAGTCTCAGCTAACTTCGATTCATAATTGTACCAGCACGTAATCTCAGCTAACTTCGATTCATAATTGTACCAGCACGTAGTCTCAGCTAACTTCGATTCATAATTGTACCAGCACGTAATCTCAGCTAACTTCGATTCATAATTGTACCAGCACGTAATCTCAGCTGACTTTGATTCATAATTGTACAAGCACGTAATCTCAGCCAACTTCGATTCATAATTGTACAAGCACGTAGTCTCAGCTAACTTCGATTCATAATTGTACCAGCACGTAGTCTCAGCTAACTTCGATTCATAATTGTACCAGCACGTAATCTCAGCTAACTTCGATTCATAATTGTACCAGCACGTAATCTCAGCTGACTTTGATTCATAATTGTACCAGCACGTAATCTCAGCTAACTTCGATTCATAATTGTACTAACACGTAGTCTCAGCTAACTTCGATTCATAATTGTACAAGCACGTAGTCTCAGCTAACTTCGATTCATAATTGTACAAGCACGTAATCTCAGCTAACTTCGATTCATAATTGTACAAGCACGTAATCTCAGCTAACTTCGATTCATAATTGTACAAGCACGTAATCTCAGCTAACTTCGATTCATAATTGTACCAGCACGTAATCTCAGCTAACTTCGATTCATAATTGTACAAGCACGTAATCTCAGCTAACTTCGATTCATAATTGTACCAGCACGTAATCTCAGCTAACTTCG
Organism: Ridgeia piscesae; assembly: GCA_025642075.2. Classification (NCBI taxonomy): domain Eukaryota; kingdom Metazoa; phylum Annelida; class Polychaeta; order Sabellida; family Siboglinidae; genus Ridgeia; species Ridgeia piscesae. The sequence continues at coordinate 590,868 of JAODUO010000120.1, forward strand.
ATTCATAATTGTACAAGCACGTAGTCTCAGCTAACTTCGATTCATAATTGTACAAGCACGTAATCTCAGCTAACTTCGATTCATAATTGTACAAGCACGTAATCTCAGCTAACTTCGATTCATAATTGTACAAGCACGTAATCTCAGCTAACTTCGATTCATAATTGTACAAGCACGTAGTCTCAGCTAACTTCGATTCATAATTGCACAAGCACGTAGTCTCAGCTAACTTCGATTCATAATTGCACAAGCACGTAGTCTCAGCTAACTTCGATTCATAATTGCACAAGCACGTAATCTCAGCTAACTTCGATTCATAATTGTACAAGCACGTAGTCTTAGTCAACTTCGACTCGTGTTGTAGAAGCTAGTACTCTTAGCTAATTTTGACTCGTGTTGTACAAGCTATTAGTCTTAGTTAATTTCGATTCGTGTTGTACATGCTTGTGGTCTTAGCTAATTCCAACTCGTGTTGTACAAGCTGATAGTGTTAGCTAATTTCGACTAGTGTTGTACAAGCTATTAGTCTTAGTTAATTTCGATTCGTGTTGTACATGCTTGTGGTCTTAGCTAATTCCAACTCGTGTTGTACAAGCTGATAGTGTTAGCTAATTTCGACTAGTGTTGTACATGCTATTAGTCTTAGTTAATTTCGATTCGTGTTGTACAAGCTTGTGGTCTTAGCTAATTCCAACTCGTGTTGTACAAGCTGATAGTGTTAGCTAATTTCGACTAGTGTTGTACAAGCTATTAGTCTTAGTTAATTTCGATTCGTGTTGTACATGCTTGTGGTCTTAGCTAATTCCAACTCGTGTTGTACAAGCTGATAGTGTTAGCTAATTTCGACTAGTGTTGTACATGCTATTAGTCTTAGTTAATTTCGATTCGTGTTGTACAAGCTGATAGTGTTAGTCAACTATGAGTCGTGTTGTACATGCTAGTAGTCTTAGCTAACTTCGATTCGTGTTGTACAAGCTTGTAGTCTTAGCTAATTTCGACTTGTGTTATACAAGCAAGTAGTCTTAGTCAACCACGACTCGAGTTGTACAAGCTAGTAGTCTTAGCTAACTTCGATTCGTGTTATACAAGCTTGTAGTATTAGCCAATTTCGACTCGAGTTGTACAAGCTTGTAGTATTAGCCAATTTCGACTCGAGTTGTACAAGCTAGTAGTCTTAGCTAACCTTGACTCGTGTGGTACAAGTAAGTAGTCGCAGTTAGCCACGTGTCGTCATGCTGTCCTCGCCGAGAAAGTTCTTCAGGTGACAACTGGCATAAAGCAATATTACACGAGGTTCAGATAAGGCAATTAGGTTTTTAATGAATTCACAGAAAAATTACGCATAAGTAAGTATTGAAAAAAAAACTTATATGGGTTTGACAGTTGTCGTTTGCAATTCAGTTTTATTAGTGTACGTGGCTTGTGTCGATACACTCGGAGCTGCGAATTGGTTCGAATGCTTTATATACACTGAAACCAATTAACGGTTCTACTTAACGAATTAACACGAGGGCAAATTTAATTAGTTACCCTGATACAGGGCAATAAATCGTCCTTGTCAAGCTGAGAAGTGTAGTAATTCACTGGATCTTCGGAAGAGATTAAGAGCGACGCTTCGTTGTGGATTCTGGCTAATCGATGTTAGCAAGCTCTAATGCGAGACCTTCACAAAACGGCGCCCCGTCATAAGTTAGTCACTTTGGAGATTTAAACATAACTCTCCTTCATCGTGTTGTGCTTTAGAATACACCTCCAACGTTGTGTTAACCTTTCAGACAGCTAAAATTACGTGTATATGTGTATGCATTAATTGGAACTTGGGAATAGTCAAAATAAAATCCTCGCAACATCAAACATGTTGTTGGAAATTCATTTCTGCACCTATGCCAGGGCACGGTGGTTTGGGTTTAAATATAGAAAAGAAAATTCCTACCTAGTATAACCTGCACTTCTTCAACGCAAACACAACAACACGTTCCGATATTGTTAGCGAGATTGACCAAGTCCACGCCTATCATTTATGTCGGTCTTCGGCTGAATCGTGATCATTTGAAACTATACATTCAGTTCGTCTAGGATTCCTGCTACAGGCTGGCACACGTGAACATACACATCCGACTTCACATAACGCTACACGATGGAAACAAGTAATAATCGTGAATGAGTGAAGAAATGAGAAATAAAGAAAGAAAACAACGTCTCCGTCTGACTAGAACCACGTGACGTCACTGGTGATAAAAAAGCTGCGGCGCCGTGACACACATAGCGGTGTTTGACACGGATGCGCAAACGCGGTGCGCAGTTGCCCACGTCGTCGTACGATTGTAAACGACTGAGATAAAACGTAGGTGAGATAAACGTACAACGTTGATAGATATCTGGTCAAACCACTGAATGAACGAACATTTGGTAAGCGTCGTGTGGGGCATTGTCGACGTCATGACAGCTCGTTCGCTGTCGACGCCAGTTGCGCGTGAATGTCGTCCGATGATATCCGGCCTGCCGTTGCCTCTCGCCACTTCTCGCGTGGTCCCAGAGCGCGAGACGTCTAGTAAAATGGTAAACGTGCAACGAAGTGTTAGTCTGGCCACGTGACACGTTTGGCCGTTGTGCAAATTGACGTGATACTTTGGCTGGCGTCGTCCGAAGCGGTTCCGCGCATGCGCTGTTCGTCGGACACGGCATTTCGCTCGCGCTCAGCCCAGGTTGGGATGGGGAGTTGTCAGTTTGAAAGAGAGGCAGCGTGCGGAAAATACGTTTACCGGAAGTTGATCGGCAAACGCATTTAATTTAACTGTCATTAAGCGCCCGGATGTGACCGTTTGGGTGTCATACCGAATTTGAGCAACGCCCAGCGTGTATGAGTTGATTGTATATGTGCTGGTGTCATGGCGGTGGCCCCATTGTAGTCGAGGGCCACTTGAAGATATGAAACTCGTCCTCGGAGGCGCAGGTACTGTCCATGTCGTGAGTTACCGCTCCGCGCGCGAAGTACTCGTCGTTGTGCAACGTCAGTTATCGTACAGGTTTGAGCAAATGCCGCGTCAACTCTGCAGCGGCGGAAATATAAGGCAATTTTCACTGGGAAATAAATCCAGAACGCCTTCATAAATTATTATGTACACTCTCCCTTTAAATCTCGCCACTGGCCGCCACGTCTCACAATACCCTGTAGTCTCGCGGGCCGCAAGTCCTGTTTACTCGTGTATCGTAGCGCGTTCGATTGTGCACTTAGTTTTTAAGAGTTTTGATCGATCTGTGCGTCGTCTCGTCATCCGTAGCAACACGTGTTCAGTTTGAATTGTCGACGAAGCTGCTTTGTCCTGACAGCGATTGTACGTACACACATGCGGAGTTTTCTTGCGATCCACGCGTGGACGAACCACAAAACGTGGAGACCCTCAACCCACATAACCCCATTGTACGGAGGGATTTGCCGAAGAGGCAGTTGACACCGTCGACCTGTAGTAGTTCTGGTAAATTCACTGCAGAAGTTTTACGCCGTAATGTTGCACGTCGCTGCTGCCGTCTAGCGACCATGCACCGACGACTGGCGCCGGTGCAGTCCAACCGGTGCTGCCCCCTAGCGATCACCAACGATGCGACACTGCGTTTGTTTTAGAGCGACGATCAATGTTTTCGGCTCGCAATGGTTTCACGTTCGCCCCACGCACCAGACACTTCCCGTGCCAACACGTGACACCCAAACTGCGCAACCCGCATTTCAACGTCGGGGGAGCGATCTGATTGGCTGACAGACGAGTCACATGTCAGGTCACATGTTGACGGTGACGAGAGTACTGTTAGGGGAGTAGTGTTGTGGGTCGCCCAGTTTGTGTCCCTTCGTCGACGTCGGCGTCGTTCCTCCCGTTGGGGACCTCGCTGCACACGCCCCGCCGTCTGTCTTCGGCGATTTCGAATTGTTGTCCTCCAATGGCGTCGCTGCAACCAGAAAGGAGTCAGACCACATTTGCGTTTTCCATAGGCGACCATAATAATGTTTCCTTCATTTCCTACTCATTTTGATGATATCTGGTATTGACAATTTCACAGCATATTTACCCTCCATATATACAAGTTCTGAGAAAAATTCGTGAAATTCTCACGCCTCAGGCTCCCACAAACTTCTTTCCAATCTTACACCCCTCCATTCCTGCTTGCCCCTGATTACGTCACCAAGCAAAATGACAACTGTATTAATACGCAGACACGCACCGACTGACAGCTGTCATAATTTGACAGCTCTGATGCCGCGCTGCACGAAAACATCATTTCTAATCACTCCACACTACACATATGCTCACAGAAATTCAGACAACCTGCATAATGCTGTTTCTATAGGGTACTCTTTGGTCGGGTAATGGCGGACCTTATTGTGGTCTTACATTAGAAGCAGAACATACGCGTTAGATTATACTCGCTCAACAGACACTCGCTCTGCTGCTTAACGTTACTGAGTAGATAATCTGGTGACATAGCCGGATTATGAAGGTTATCAAAACAGAGCTGCCACCACACGGAGCCTGGGTAATCGAGGCAAATCCTGCCATAATTCCTGTTTCATTACTAACTGCAATATTGTGTTTATGATTGTTTTTGTGTTAATATAAGTTCAGTGTTGAGTACTTTCAATAGTGCAGTATTATCTTATGAAATAATTCTTATTTTAAATTTATTTCATAGTTGGCCTGAGAGCCAATCCAGTGTCTCTGTCCTAATAGTCATCGTGTCACGTAGTAGTACCTGTGAGTCATCGTGTCACGTAGTAGTACCTGTGAGTCATCGTGTCACGTAGTAGTACCTGTGAGTCATCATGTCACGTAGTAGTACATGTGAGTCATCGTGTCACGTAGTAGTACATGTGAGTCATCATGTCACGCAGTAGTACCTGTGAGTCATCGTGTCACGTAGTAGTACCTGTGAGTCATCATGTCACGCAGTAGTACATGTGAGTCATCGTGTCACGTAGTAGTACATGTGAGTCATCGTGTCACGTAGTAGTACCTGTGAGTCATCGTGTCACGTAGTAGTACATGTGAGTCATCATGTCACGTAGTAGTACATGTGAGTCATCGTGTCACGCAGTAGTACCTGTGAGTCATCATGTCACGTAGTAGTACCTGTGAGTCACAACATCACGTAGTAGTACATGTGAGTCACAACATCACGCAGTAGTACCTGTGAGTCATCGTGTCACGTAGTAGTACCTGTGAGTCATCATGTCACGTAGTAGTACCTGTGAGTCACAACATCACGTAGTAGTACATGTGAGTCACAACATCACGCAGTAGTACCTGTGAGTCATCGTGTCACGTAGTAGTACCTGTGAGTCATCGTGTCACGTAGTAGTACCTGTGAGTCATCATGTCACGTAGTAGTACCTGTGAGTCATCGTGTCACGCAGTAGTACCTGTGAGTCATCATGTCACGCAGTAGTACCTGTGAGTCATCATGTCACGCAGTAGTACCTGTGAATCATCATGTCACGTAGTAGTACATGTGAGTCATCGTGTCACGTAGTAGTACATGTGAGTCATCATGTCACGCAGTAGTATCTGTGAGTCATCATGTCACGCAGTAGTATCTGTGAGTCATCATGTCACGTAGTAGTACCTGTGAGTCATCATGTCACGTAGTAGTACCTGTGAGTCATCATGTCACGCAGTAGTACCTGTGAGTCATCATGTCACGTAGTAGTACCTGTGAGTCATCATGTCACGCAGTAGTATCTGTGAGTCATCATGTCACGTAGTAGTACCTGTGAGTCATCATGTCACGTAGTAGTACCTGTGAGTCATCATGTCACGCAGTAGTACCTGTGAGTCATCATGTCACGTAGTAGTACCTGTGAGTCATCATGTCACGTAGTAGTACCTGTGAGTCATCATGTCACGTAGTAGTACCTGTGAGTCATCATGTCACGCAGTAGTACCTGTGAGTCATCATGTCACGCAGTAGTACCTGTGAGTCATCATGTCACGCAGTAGTACCTGTGAGTCATCATGTCACGCAGTAGTACCTGTGAGTCATCATGTCACGCAGTAGTACCTGTGAGTCATCATGTCACGCAGTAGTACCTGTGAGTCATCATGTCACGTAGTAGTACCTGTGAGTCATCATGTCACGTAGTAGTACCTGTGAGTCATCATGTCACGCAGTAGTACCTGTGAGTCATCATGTCACGTAGTAGTACCTGTGAGTCATCATGTCACGTAGTAGTACCTGTGAGTCATCATGTCACGCAGTAGTACCTGTGAGTCATCATGTCACGCAGTAGTACCTGTGAGTCATCATGTCACGTAGTAGTATCTGTGAGTCATCATGTCACGCAGTAGTACCTGTGAGTCATCGTGTCACGCAGTAGTACCTGTGAGTCATCATGTCACGCAGTAGTACCTGTGAGTCATCATGTCACGCAGTAGTACCTGTGAATCATCATGTCACGTAGTAGTACCTGTGAGTCATCATGTCACGCAGTAGTACTTGTGAGTCATCATGTCACGTAGTAGTACCTGTGAGTCATCATGTCACGCAGTAGTACTTGTGAGTCATCATGTCACGTAGTAGTACCTGTGAGTCATCATGTCACGCAGTAGTACTTGTGAGTCATCATGTCACGTAGTAGTACCTGTG
>JAODUO010000120.1:602500-617500 GCA_025642075.2 Ridgeia piscesae
GGCGAGAGACACTCGTGTAGATAGAGACGTTATGTGTACGGGAGAGACACCCGTACATGTAGAGACGCGTACGTTGTTAGGCGTACGCGCAAAGTGCACATACATCTACGTATACAAGAATGTGTTAGCATGTTCACACAGATTCACAATATTCGAAGACAGACGCAAGTACACAGTATACACAGTATACACAGTATACACAGTGTACACAGTATACACAGTATACACAGTATACACAGTATACACAGTGTACACAGTATACACAGTATACACAGGTACACACGTGTACACAGTGTACACAGTGTACACAGTGAACACAGTGTACACAGTATAACAGTATACACAGTATACACAGTATACACAGTATACACAGTATACACAGTTACACAGTGTACACAGTACACAGTACACAGTAGACACAGGTACGTGTACACAGTGCACAGTGCACAGTATACACAGTATACACAGTATACACAGTATACACAGTATACACAGTATACACAGTATACACAGTGTACACAGTATACACAGTATACACAGTATACACAGTATACACAGTGTACACAGTGTACACAGTATACACAGTATACACAGTATACACAGTATACACAGTATACACAGTGTACACAGTATACACAGTACACACAGTATACACAGTGTACACAGTAGTACACAGTATACACAGTATACACAGTATACACAGTATACACAGTATACACAGTTACACAGTATACACAGTATACACAGTATACACAGTATACACAGTATACACAGTGTACACAGTGTACACAGTACACAGTACACAGTATACACAGTATACACAGTATACACAGTATACACAGTATACACAGTATACACAGTGTACACAGTATACACAGTGTACACAGTATACACAGTACACACTGTACTACACAGTATACACAGTAACACAGTGTACACATATAAAATATACAAGTTACACAGTATACACAGTGTACACAGTTAAATATCCAGTATCACAGTATACAGTGACACAGTATACTGCAGTATACACAGTCATTACACAGTTACGAAGTTAGTCACAGTATAAAGACACAGAAACAGTGCCATTAACAGAAAAGAGAGAGTGAGAGAGTGTAGAGTTGAGAGATGAGTGAGAGAGATGAGAGAGAGAGAGAGAGGCAGCAGCGCGATTGAGAGGAGAAGGGACGCAGAGAGAGAGCGAGAGCAGAGAGAGAGAGAGAGAGAGAGAGAGAGAGAGAGAGAGCAGAGAGAGCAGAGAGAGAAAGAGAGAGAGAGAGAAGAGACCAGAGAGAAGAGAGAGAAGAAGGCGCGCAGAGGAAAAAAAGAGAGACAGAGAGACGAGGCGAGAGAAGACCGGAGAAGAGACTAAGCCGAGCAACCAGAATATGCAACTGTGTAATCGGAAAAAACATAAAGGAACATAGACAAGTGAATATTCATTGTTTCGGAAACATTGGAACATAGCAAGTTATATTACATTATATTATCATAAAAGATTCGACCGATACATTTGAAGTAACGATGGGCTGAAAATATTATCTCGGTTACAAAGAAAAGAAACTAACGTTCCGGTGATTGTCTTTCGCCTTTTGCAAACTCCGCTTATCCGAAATATACATAAATGGAATGCTATATGGAAAGTGTAAAGTTGTTGTTACGCCCGCCTAACTAACCACGAATTGAAAAGTGAAAAATGCGACCAAGTCGCTTTAATGTTTTCAATATATTGATTTGGTGACTTATGCTCTCAACATATATCTTCTCAAATTTGTAGGCGTATAACCAAAATGTTCAAATCATGATTGTGTTTGCTTTGCGTTAAAACATGACACTGTTAATATTTGTTTCTCTGTCACACAGGCGAACGTAACTTGACGTACAACACTGTAAGAAGTACGACAGTCATTTAAAAGAGCATATACTTCTAAACAGCATCAGGATAGTCATTCGGTAAACGACACACAGCTGTAATGATGGCCTCTACTGGCAAACGATATTGTGACCTTTGTACGAGAAACACAATGCGATCTTGCTGCCATCTAGCGACAAACGTGAGAGTAATCGCGACAAATGCTCGAATCGTTGTTAGCAAGCGCGAAATCTAGGAAACAGTAGTGGAACATGCACGTATTTCTACAAATCATTAAGCGTTACAAAACATTTTCTTTAGAATGGCAACACAAGTATAACATAATTAAGCAACATAACCATTTGTCAGATCAGTGCTTGAAAGAATACATCCTATCAGTGTGCATCATTGTATTTTCTCATGGCGTATGTGGTAAGATACGTTTGTAACGTGAACAGCTTCGTTTTTGTTATCGTACGTATGGAATGTTCCAAGGTTGTATGTTTCGTTTGGTAATCTTGTATTGCATTTTCCGTTTTGCAAAATCACGCGATACGATAATTTGATCACAGGTATCGTGTTATCTATACAGATTCGTTTTTTTATTTAATTATAGAGAAATCAGGCACGCGTTTCGACTTTGCAAGTCTACAACAAAGGGTCTATAAGCATGCGGAACAGTTAGTCGTTAGTAAATACACAACATGTACACATCGTGCACACACTCCACGCAAGCACACATACCCACATATATTCACCCACGCACGCACACCTTTATTTTGGGTGTAAATATATTCACGCCTGGTAGACTACGACGTGTGTGTCAGAGAGTCAGACGGACGGACGGACGGACGGACGGACGGACGGACGGACGGACGGACGGACGGACGGACGGACGGACGGACGGACGGACGGACGGACGGACGGACGGACGGACGGACGGACGGACGGACGGACGGACGGACGGACGGACGGACGGACGGACGGACGGACGGACGGACGGACGGACGGACGGACGGACGGACGGACGGACGGACGGACGGACGGACGGACGGACGGACGGACGGACGGACGGACGGACGGACGGACGGACGGACAGACGGATATACGGCCGAACAGACGGACGGGTGGACGGACAGAGACAGCCTGAAATATATCTATATGGTAGGATAAACAAAAAATGATGCACTGAGTGGCAGACACCTCGCTAAAAAAAACCAGGGATATAGACAGACACGGTAACAGGAATGCTGCAACTGAGCATATCAATGAGACAGAAACAGATTGATGACGCAGATATATAGGTCATTCATCACGCACCCAGTCAAAATCTGTCCCTCTAACGAACTGCGCCGAACAGCAAATAAAACATAACCGGCGTCACGTGACACAACAAGAAACTCCTCCAGAATAAGAAGTAGTCGCACGGTGGCGCCACATCGCAGACAGCCTCACAGCAACCCGTGCGGATTAATCTACGTTTCTACACTGCGGCGGACGACTAGACCGAAACCAACGCGTCACACAGCATGCGCGTGGCGCGTCGTTGACAAGGCTACCAGCTATTGGTCTAAACACATCGGTTCGGCAAACGTCATTGGTAAGTGAAACACGCGACTGGGCGCGGGGCCCCGTCTGTACTGTAAAGTGGCAAGCGAAAACCGCATGCGAGACTCAACATCGATGTACCGTACCCGTTTGGTCTACCAGAGGTGCGAAACCAGCTACAAACACAGAGACATTGATCTGCAACGTGACTGAAGCGACGACAGTATATCGATACGGAGACAGCGTAGCGGGAGCAAAGGTGCCGCGTTGGTGACAGGTTGACACCGAAGCGACCACAAATGAAAGTTGTCACACCATTTTTGCGCCACCTTCAGAGGCTCACCGAAAAGACGACAACTTCACCGCGCATTACAACGTGACTTTTGTTAGGGCACCTTTGCTCCTGCGGGTACACAATATGGATAAGCGTATACAATATGGATAAGCATATACATATGGAGGCGTACAACATAGGTAAGCTTCAAGCAGCTGCGACAACGTAAAACGATAATACAATACAATACAACAGTGTTACAATACCCTAAACTCACATCTTATGTTTACAATTAAATAAGGCACTGTTAGGGTTTTCTATTACGGACAGTTTCAATTTATTTATTTTTAGGACGTTGATGCATTTCTGTACAGGTTCTTTCTATTAAATAGTCGTAGCTCTTTTCTATTCCGCTAATAAGTGTTCGTAATTGTCTGTGTGGATGGACCCTTCGATAACTGCACATATAAATACGCACGTTAAATTGACACGCTTTAAAACACGGACATGGGCAAGCGCACTTACGCGTATGCGCGAACACATGCATGCACATACACACACAAGCACACATACATACACGCTTATATGCAAGCACACACGCAGGGAGATACATCAGCGTCTCTCTCTTTCTCTTCTGTGTCCCTTCTTTTCCCCTCCATCCCCCCTCTCTCCCTTCCTTCCTCACCCTTTACCCGTCCCCCCTCCACTCCCCATCCCATTCCCCCTGCTCATCCCCTGCCCCTCCCCCTCCCCTCCCCCTTGCCCCTACCCCTCTCTTTCCCTCTTTTTCTTCTCTTCTCTAAGCACACTCACCACGCACGCACGCACGCACGCACTCACGCCGCACACACACACCACACACACACACACACACACACACACACACACACACACACACACACACACACACACACACACACACACACACACACACACACTCTACCATTACTGTCTTTGCCAGTTGCACACCTAATCCCGATACGTATTTACCTATCCAACCTCCCTCCCAAGTCCCGCACCTTCCGTCATCACACCCACGCACCAGTCACACCAACGCCTCTCGCAGACTACGGGCAAACAGAGAAATTACCGGGACACTTACTACGGAAAGGCATCATTTCCTGGATGGCGCCAGCTTGGGCTTGAAAGAGAAAAGAAACGGATGCAATGAACCAGCATATCTTTCGACCCTCAGTTGGCGTTTAGCTACGCTACAGCTACGCACAGTATAGAACCAACTCTACGATGTCGCAATTACGATTTTCAAATGCGCATATGTGAAAATCGAAGCGCTGACATTTACAGGTGTAATTATGAAATTTCAAGCGCCAGTTATTCATACTAATCATCAACAAAGACACACTTTTTTCAAAAATGATAGTGTAATCATTTTAATTTTAATTTTAACGTTAATGATATCGGTGAAATACCAGAATGGCTATAATGCTGCTCAATTGAACAGGTTTGCGAGAAGGCCCTATGAAATGTGCGTATTTAGAGCTGAAACTACGCCTGGTTTACACCGGACACCGCACATTAACACAACACAACGGCGAACAAAGTGCTCCTAGTGCTTTGTAATGTATACTGGTGTTCTCGCCACCATCGGCTGGGATACATTGCAAAGCTCCGTTCCCATGGACTGATTTGGTCCGAACTAACGACGCATTGTCTGCAAGCAACTATGACTGACGACTAACGGCAAATAGTTCGCGTTTCACGCTAAACTTTGTAAGTTAGATAGAACATATTTTAATAAGCTAATTGTGTGTGTGTGTGTATATATATATATATATATATATATATATATATATATATATATATATATATATATATATATATATATATATATATATATATTACGTATACATTAATACAATGCTACACGGAATAAACAGTTCGGGTCAAGTCTATGTGAACGCGGCATTAGTTTGACTTATGTTGATAGTTGGAATCACCACGTCACATGCTAGTTTAAGCACCCCTCATTTCATTCCGTCCCATGAATTTGTTTTTTAGTTTCAGTGACATTGTAATGACCACTCTCAGACATGTCTCTCACTTAGCGCACCCATATCAATTTTGCTTATATACCGGTCATACATAACATAAATGGCACAAACATTAATTCACATTTATTTTTAAATAACATGGTTAATATGTAACAAAGAATACATTTGTATTATTTCTGTTCATACATATCAGGAATTGCGGGGAGGAAATGTAACAAGTAAGTACGCATTTTGGTTCGGTGTGGTATTTATGTTATGCAGAATAAATACTATAATACTATATCATGTAATAAAGTACAGAATAATGAATACAATCGACATGCACATTCGTTTGCTACCAATGCCTCGAGATGAGGTATGTGACGTCAGAGCGGACAGGCGTCAAGAAGTGGACCGAAACATGCACATTAAAGTGGCACCTGTGAATGACGAATAAGAAATTCTAACAAAATCTTCACATTCCTGCTAGAATCATTCAAATGCTGCGCACAATAAATCAAAGCTTTAATAATGTGTGTGCTACAAGAATTTATAGAAACTACAAATGAAATTCGTGTAGAAAGTTTAGATGCAAGAACCAAACATATAAAGATATGTTTCCATAACACAGATGCAAGTACCACAAAGTACCGGATACTACGCAGATACGACTCATGGTAGTAAATAGTGTGGAGATAATGAACGTCATTTCGTGGCAATAAAAATCGAATCTCAATGCCTTGTGTACATGTATACGAAGCTAGATTAAAGCTGTAGAAGGTTAGTTCTTACTTACAGCATGTTCAAAACGCAACACACACTTTCACATACTCCCGGCAGATCTGTTCAATCGAACACAATTTCACCTTATCTGGAAAACATTCAGCCACGCTGTAATTAATGCGCGAAGACTAATCGTGCACACGTATCCACCTCATCGCCATATTCGTTGACACAGCTGAGTGAACTGCAGATACGTAAAGTGTATGAACTTGCCGGAGATCCGACAACAATGCGTGCTTGCACGTCCGTGCTTGCACGTCCGTGCTTGCACGTCAATATGTCTCCACTCGTGAGAGTTCGCCCCGACGATAACCATATATCAGCCCTAATTTGAAGACGGGTAAAGGTCATGGGAATTCCTGTACAACAGCCCGTCCGCCCAACCACACGACCAGCTCAATGGTTGTGTGCATTCGAATATTTCCTTCTGCATCTCAAACATGGCATGTAACAACACGAGCGACGTGTGGCTGAAATCACCCAAAATTACAAGACACGACTACAGGCCAATCACACTCCCCGTGGGCGATTTCATTGGCTGAACTTAAATTCAGACTTTTCAAATGCGATCAGCCATGGGTACCGCCGCCTGGTACTGACGTAACCAGACGCAGCGACCCCTGGGATGCGAGGAGGATGGAGGGTTGTAAGTCCTTGTTATAGGCGTCGACGTCCCATCCAGTTGTCATCGTTCAAATCGTGTTAGCAAGACGCATTTAGGTCAGCGGGTGTTATCTAAGAGCCGCGCAACTGATGCGGTTTAACACCGTTGTCGGTCAACGCACGCACGAGTCTTGGACGCAGTCAACACGGAGCGTACAGGACAATGTGTTTCTCTTGCACAGGTCCATGCATATTGAGAGAGCACAACGTTAACCTCCCGCACCGGTCAACGCACTTAGAAAGAAAATATAACGACGATTTCCTTGTTTAATCGCATGCACTAAACGCAGACATATGTTGAATTAATCAAATTGCTTTTCCTGACGACCTGCCCATGCGCTTGATGCAGCAAACCAAATGTTGTCATATAAAAATATGTGGTCGTTTAACTTAGATCCATGTTCCGCATGCAGCAGAATGTTGAGAGTTTTGCTACAAGACTATGCGCTCGATTCAAATTTGCAGCCGTCACCCAGTGGCTCGCGCAAACGATTCCGCGAACGAACTTGCTAATTCTCGTCATGCAGAGGATCATGCTACTGATGCAGTCAGTTTCCATGACAACCAATGACAGCCATCCAATGAGATCATCATCCGCAGGCACATGCACGTCATGCAGTTATGACGAGTTGTCTATCTTTGACTCATGCACTCGACTCACTGCCAGACAACTAAACCGCAACTTCGTCCAAATATTCGCTAATCCGGCAGCAGCTAGCTAACACATGCCCTAAACGGAAATGTTCTTTGTCAAAAGACACATGCACTTGGCGAGAATGTAGCATGCATTCCAATGGTCCGCATCCGTAAATCGATGCATGGGTAAACATTCCATGCAGTCTGCACGAAGCTCTAGTGCGTCTGTGGATGTGGTAAAATGCCGAAGAAGGCCGGGAGTAAGAAAGTATCTAGCGCTTTATAAAAATAGTCAACTGAGAAGATGACATGCTGCTTATATTCAGCCATAAATGGCTCCGTTTCAGAGTGACCACCAATTGGCGTTATGCGACGTTCGAATCTCACAGTAGGTGTATTCTATCCACAGTGCCAATCTCATGTCGTCATCCAGGAATTCTTTGAATGAAATCGTAAATATATATATTTTTCGGACTTGCGTTCAAATTCCCTAATCGTGATGGTTAGCAGAAGAAGAAGAAGAAATATACCGACTATTTGGAATTCGTGAGTCCGGATTTCGTGGCCACGGTAACACACACTCATTGTTCATGCGTGACGTGAGTGCACTATGTATCACCATGCGTTCCTATTAGCACATGCGCATCCTGACTTGGACTTTTCGTGCATGATGTGGTGGAAGCATCGATGAATGAACTCCTGAGGAAAGTATCAAATAAATAACGTGAACACACCAGTAAGTGTAGCTCGAATGAACGCTTACGTTATCGACAGAACAAAGCAAGAAAACATAACTCATGAGTGACGACTCATTCGAGATGTCGTAGCAGGTTGATAAGTGACCGCCACAAAAGAAGCAATAAGGAAGGTAAATGAAAACTTCCCAACAACCAGGAGTGATTAGGATCGAAGTGAGAACTATGATATCTCAGTAAGACGGCGATATCGTGCAGCCGTATATAGCTACTTCCCGTCCGAGTATTTCGGTTTCGGGATATGTATATACAAAACCAAAGTCGGCGGACATGCCGCAAGGTACCTGCAGCCAACGAAAAATTCTGCCAGTGCTGGGCCTGTAACACTGCAACAGAACATGGCATTGAAAGTGTGTAGACGTGTAGATGTGTAGATGTGTAGATGTGTAGATGTGTAGATGTGTAGATGTGTAGATGTGTAGATGTGTAGATGTGTAGATGTGTAGATGTGTAGATGTGTAGTTGTGATATGCAGTATACTATGTATGCAATATTAATGTATGCGTAGATGACCAACACAGACACACGCACATACACATACACTGTACATGCACACAGACATACAGGCAGGCACATACATACACACACGCACACACGCACACACGCACGCACGCACGCACACACGCACGCACGCACACGCACATAAACATATCACAGTGTGCGTGTGTCTGATAGTTTGAATGAATTAACGTTGCCTTTGCTAACATTCCATGTAGTGTATAGAGTCAACAGATGGAATATCTGCTCATTTTATTGAAAATGTTCGCAAACTAATACAAAATGATGATGAATAAGATATATTTTTCCTTTTTTATATCACAATAGCACCACTTGCCAACTCTTACTACTAATAAATATCCTAACATGAGAGCAAGTAATGTCAAATGACGTCATATCCTGGCCGCTGGTCGATCTTTTTATTCAACCAGTGGTGTTGATGGTGACTAGTGCAATATCATATAACAAGGAAGTTAACCTCTTTGAATAAAAAGATGGTAAAACCAAACTCGGAGTGAAATATTTGACAACTGATTTAAAAAAGGGCACATGAAAAATAGGGAAGATGGGAGGAGGGCGTTAATATAGTACGATTCAGGGAAAACACTGTAAACAGGGGAGAAAAACGAGTTTGACACTTCCAGGCAGAGACGACGGAAACCGATCAGCCGTGATGTGTCGCGCGACAATGAGAACATGTTTAACTACATGTGCAGCTTTACAAGAGTGGGCGGTAGAGGCATGACAGAATGACAGAAAACACGTACAAAGACAACACGGTGACGGATGATGGAATTAAGACGAGAAGACGACGGAAGAAGAGAGAAACACGATTGAAAGCCCGGATGCGAGGAGAGCGCCAGAATGGGGGGAAGGAGGAAATGACACAGAACAATTAAACTGCGACATACGTAAAACAATTACTCGTGTGAGCAATCCAACCGACTTATTCCTTCATGTCTAATCTATGACGTCATCCGCCCACATGTTATTCCGTCGTCGCCGTCTTCTGTTATTTTGCGGCAGTCTTCCTGACCACGTGGTCGCTAACGTCTGTCGCCGTGGCCAATGACGCTGTCCTCCCAGGTTTCTCTAAATAGATGTTCGTACATGTTCTCGTTCGTGGGGTATCGTATGGTCACATGACCATCATATAATGGACAGTGCTGCTATGTGCGTTGACTGGTCAACTGACCGTTGTCACAGAGGCACATCTCAGACTGACCGATCTTCATGTTGTTATGGTTTCTTTATGTTGCGCCTATATCAAGTCTGAATAGAACGGTCTGGTCAACTATGCTGAGGTGGCATCGTACTGTCAATCTTGTTCCGTGTTGAATGCAGCTGGCATCGTGCTCTCTCAGTCAGAGTCTTAACAATAGTGTTTTCGTCTTTATGTGACACCTTTGTTGTTTTATTTCACACTTCTCCCTTCTTTCGAAATGTCCCCTGATACCGCTGTATGCAGGGATCCGCTGCTGTGCTACATTTGCGGCAGTCAACGCATCTTCCAATGGGGTGAAGTTGTAACGAGGGTAGATGTTGTAACGCGGGTTGATGTTGTTACGAGGGGTGAGGTTGTAACGAGGGGTGAGGTTGTAACGAGGGTTGATGTTGTAACGCGGGTTGATGTTGTTACGAGGGGTGAGGTTGTAACGAGGGTTGATGTTGTAACGAGGGGTGAAGTTGTAACGAGGGTTTAGGTTGTAACGAGGGTTGAGATTGTAACGACGGTTGATGTTGTAACGAGGGGTGAAGTTTAACGAGGGGTGAGGTTGTAACGAGGGTTTAGGTTGTAACGAGGGTTGAGATTGTAACGAGGGTTGATGTTGTAACGAGGGGTGAGTTTGTAACGAGGAGTGATGTTGTAACGAGGGTTGATGTTATAACGATGGTTGATGTTGTAGCGATGGGTGAGGTTGTAACGAGGGGTGAGGTTGTAACGAGGGGTGAGGTTGTAACGAGGGGTGAGGTTGTAACGAGGGGTGAGGTTGTAACGAGGGGTGAGATTGTAACGAGGGGTGAGGTTGTAACGAGGGTTGGTGTTGTAACGAGGGGTGAGGTTGTAACGAGGGGTGAGGTTGTAACGAGGGGCGAGCTTGTAACGAGGGGTGAGGTTGTAACGAGGGGTGAGGTTGTAACGAGGGGTGAAGTTGTAACGAGGGTTGATGTTGTAGCGATGGGTGAGGTTGTAACGAGGGGTGAGGTTGTAACGAGGGGTGAGGTTGTAACGAGGGGTGAGGTTGTAACGAGGGGTGAGGTTGTAACGAGGGGTGAGATTGTAACGAGGGGTGAGGTTGTAACGAGGGTTGGTGTTGTAACGAGGGGTGAGGTTGTAACGAGGGGTAAGGTTGTAACGAGGGATGATGTTGAAACGAGGTTTGAGGTTGTAACGAGGGGTGAATTTGTAACGAGGGTTGAGGTTGTAACGAGGGGTGCTGTTGTTACGAGGGTTGAGGTTGTAACGAGGGGTGAGGTTGTAACGAGGGGGGAAGTTGTAAGGAGGGTTGAGGTTGTAACGAGGGGTGATGTTGTAACGAGGGTTGAGGTTGTGACGAGAGGTGAAGTTGTAACGAGTGGTTAGGTTGTAACGAGGAGTGATGTTGTAACGAGGGATGAAGTTTTAACGAGGAGTGAGGTTGTAACGAGGGGCGAGCTTGTAACGAGGGGTGAGGTTGTAACGATGGGTGATGTTGTAACGAGGGGTGAGGTTGTAACGAGGGGTGAGGTTGTAACGAGGGGTGATGTTGTAACGAGGGATGATGTTGAAACGAGGTTTGAGGTTGTAACGAGGGGTGAAGTTGTAACGAGGGTTGAGGTTGTAACGAGGGGTGATGTTGTTACGAGGGTTGAGGTTGTAACGAGGGGTGAGGTTGTAACGAGGGGGAAGTTGTAACGAGGGTTGATGTTGTAACGAGGGGTGATGTTGTAACGAGGGTTGAGGTTGTAACGAGGGGTGAAGTTGTAACGAGTGGTAGTGTTGTAACGAGGAGTAATTTTGTAACGAGAGTTGATGTTGTAACGAGGGTTGATGTTGTAACGAGGGGTGAAGTTGTAACGAGGGGTGAGGTTGTAACGAGGGGCGAGCTTGTAACGAGGGGTGAGGTTGTAATGATGTGTGATGTTGTAACGAGGGTTGAGGTTGTAACGAGGGGTGAGGTTGTAACGAGGATCCGAACACAGGGGCCGTGGCATATGTTTATCGAAGAGGGCGGATGTCCACTGACTGGAGGTAGAGCAAAATGGTCAAGACAAAGGTGGACGGAATATGTGGACCGAGGGAGGATAGGAGTGAAGGTGGGTGTTAGAGACGGCGGTGGACAAACGTGTGTTAACAAATACAGGACTTGGCTCTGTATAAAATCAGAACAACCGGGACGAACACTGAAGACAATCTAACCTGTCTGGCAGAAGAGATTCCGTTTTTGGGAATGTAGACTTTGTATAAGTTGATCTCCTATAATGATATCCTGATCAGAGATACACATAAAAGCCCAGTAGACGGTGATACCCCGGATTATAGCGATACACAGTGATCCGCTAGATTATTGCGATTAACTGAAATGAAGAGGCACATTTGTGAATGCAATATACTGGTAGTTTTGCGTTTGCTGAAGACGACATTACATACCTGTGCGCGAACCCTACCAGTTCTGATAGCAGCGTCGATGATTTCAACCGAAAATAAGTCGTGTAATACACGTGACGGGATATGGGTAACATGAGGAAAGCGGTGCACACACGAACATGTATACAGTCCAGCGCGCCTGAAAACACGCGTGTACCTGAAACGTACGCATGATATTTACATGTCGACATTCAAGAGTACCATAGATGTTGACAATGCACGACATAGCAACCAATATTTAGACAAATCCCACTCCCGATCGCGCCCTGCGTTCCGCAACGACGCGGGAACCGGGAAAGGGATGTGGATGACGTACTCACCTAGTCTGTTTAGATTGATTTTGCTGTCCGTCGGGTGGTTGTGTTTGATAGCGTTCATGCGTCGGTTTTGCTGCGGGTTCTGCCCCGCCATGCCGTGCCGCGTCGTCGCCGCCTTCGGGCGGACGGCCTCGACCGGAAGTACCCTCCGCCGCTTCTTCGGCAGCTTCGCTCGCGCCTGCGTGTGCGAGTAGAAGAGCGCAAAATTACTGACGATGACCGGAACCGGAAGTGCTATGGTTAGTACGCCGGCGAGCGCACAGAGGGCGCCGACAAACATCCCTACGTACGTCTTCGGCGCCATGTCGCCGTACCCGACCGTTGTCATGGTGACGATCGCCCACCATAGGCCGACGGGTATCGACGTGAAATCGTTGTTCGGGTTATATTGTATGCGCTCGGCGTAGTAGATGAGCGACGCGAAAACGACGATGCCGAGGATGAGGAAAAAGATGAGGAGGCTGAGTTCGTGCGCGCTCGCCTTGAACGTGTGTATGAGGATCTTGAGGCCGCCCGAGTGGCGCGTCAGCTTGAAGAGGCGCATGATGCGGATGATGCTGAAGAACTCGAGGATGTCGTTCTCCTTCTGCAGGCGCGTGAGCAGGAAGTCGAGGTAGAACGACAGCGTCGCGACGACGTCGATGATATTGACGGGCGCGCGGATGAAGTCGAGCTTGTTCGGCGCCACGATGAAGCGTATGATGATCTCGAACGTGAACCACGCGTTGCACGTGCACTCGACGTAGAAGAACGCCTCGTGCGGCTCTGTGCGTTTCTTCACGAGCGTCCAGAAGATCGTGTTGTTCACGTCCCCTCGCGACATCGTCACGTTCTGTATGACGGGCACGCGCATGTTCGGGTGCGTCTTCAGGCAGAAGGAGAGGATCGAGACGACGATGAAGAACACCGACGTCGTCGCCATCACCTGCAATACGACACGCACGGGTGAACACACGCACAGGTACAGGTAAAGGGTAAGTTCTGACGCGGTATCTGATCTTCAGGATTGCTCAAAGCACTTTATTCTCTGGTATACCTGTCCAATCAAATACCATCTTGGCTTCTCTGGGGAGCGCCGACAATACAAGACACGCATCGGTTAACAAACGCGCAACCAGACATGCTCACGTGCACACGCGAGACCCACGACGCTGAACACGACGAACACAAGTCACACACGACGCGTTCAAGTTATCACACGCAGCAAAACACATGGCATTGCATACGTTACGAAGAAAACACACTACACAGCACGACCCGGTCACTGGCCTCTAAACGGTCGGCCCATTGGCTTCAGCATCAGCTATATCAATAAACATTATTAACTATGACATTAAAAACCTCTCATAATATATAACAATGTTGAATACGGCTAACAGGAATTATAGTGTCACAAATAAAATGTCACGTGTAGTGAAAATGTAATTATGAATACATTAAAACTTCAATGTAAATAACAAGCCGCCAACGCATATCTTTAAAAATAATAATCACTTTATGTTTACTGATGCAAATTCAATTACGCTCATTTTTAACGTATGACATTTCTGGAATGTTGTGTTTCAAGTGCAGCCCTACATAGATGTTTCAAATTCTGTTATGCCAGTCGGCTTCATCTATACTGCGCTACGTTTACGATTCAAATGCCGCATCACCGTTTCAATTCAACCGCTGCTTTGTATCGTGATTCAACGTCTGCACTACCATTGCGATTATAATGCTGCTTTGTTATTGTGATTCAACGTCTGCACTACCATTGCGATTCTAATGCTGCTTTGTTATTGTGATTCAACGTCTGCACTACCATTGCGATTCTAATGCTGCTTTGTTATTGTGATTCAACGTCTGCACTACCATTGCGATTCTAATGCTGCTTTGTTATTGTGATTCAACGTCTGCACTACCATTGCGATTCTAATGCTGCTTTGTTATTGTGATTCAACGTCTGCACTACCATTGCGATTCTAATGCTGCTTTGTTATTGTGATTCAACGTCTGCACTACCGTTGCGATTCTAATGCTGCTTTGTTATTGTGATTCAACGTCTGCACTACC
>JAODUO010000120.1:625000-655000 GCA_025642075.2 Ridgeia piscesae
CCCCCGTTGGCGTTCTGTAATCATAATGGTCCCTGTGGCCGGGCGGGGAGTGTGGCGTTGTCGCGCTTACATTTTCCCGGTCGTTATAAACTTTCCGATTGACGTTTTTGCGCATGCCCGATAAATCTAAAATCATCAATGTGCGGCGAAACGACTAAGCAGTTTGGGTATACATGCCACGGGCTGTTCGTTAACTCTCCTGAGATGATTACTGTGAAGAGTTGTTTAAAATGTCGTTCAATACAATACAATATTACGTTTGTGTAAATAACTTTCACGGATTATGGCGCACTACGATCACGTGATTTACGCTTGCTATCGAAACATGCCTCAAAACTTGTTTACCTCGTGTTAATTTGTGACAAATAACTTTGCTGAGAGGTTATATACATCCTAACGAACAACCCGTTATTTATACCATAATTGCTTTGTCCTTTCGCTGCATATTGATGATTTTACAGTTATCGCGCATGCGCAGAAACGTCAATCGCAATGTTTATAACGTTGAAAAAATTTAAGCGCTACAACGTTTTTAAAACCATCTACAAATAACTCGGAAGAGCGGAATATATACATAGATACGGTTGGATTATCAATATGCCGAAGGCTTCCTTGTCCACTTGCCATCTGGAGTTCACTCTCGGATGGCAATATTGTTAAATTTGGCTAAATCATGTAATTACTACCATCACCTCCTGAGTCCTGAGAAAGTTGAAAAGCTTCATCAAATAACAAGTTCATGTAACCATATTCTTGAACTTGTACATAGCCTATAAGCTATAGGGGGTCGGTAGAAAACATTTGATCATTTAGTTGTAATATAATAAATTGATTTGAGAGATATGTTGTTTGTTAACACAAAAGTCTGCCTTTGCAGCAACAGTGAAACATATGTACTCTCTTAGACTTAGGGTTAACAGTCGTTTTCTCTCAGTGAGATTTTTGAGTCCCAACCACATTGGAAAAAATTGTGCTTTTATGTGCTTTAATTTCTTGGCAATATTATATATATATGCTTGTTCATTATTTACATCTAAGCTGTGTTTTATTTGCATGCTTATAATTTCTTACCTAATCAATCAATCAATCAATCAATCAATCAATCAATCAATCAATCAACCAATCCCAACCAACCAACCAACCAATCAATCAGATTACAAATGCTCAACCGTTATCATCAGTTAAATAACACTGTTTAACAGCCTAGTAATTAGGAGTCCACATTGACTCAAGGAAGGACTTGTCCTTTATAGTCTTTTATAGGACAAGTTCTTATTCATGTTTACTTGTCAACAAAAGTCAACTTATCACACGAAAAACGGCTTAAACATTAAACACCAATGTAAATGCTGGAACTTGTATTACTAAGGCTAAACCATGTATGTAACGATACTAATGACATACGAACAGCACGCTCAACAATACTCTAGCCATGTACATGGCTACTGCAGAGTGACCAGCTCAAATAAAAAGATCTGTGATTTATGTGAACGAATTACGTTTAAAATGTCTTGCACAACACAGATGACTACTTTCCCAGGCAAGTGTTAATGTTCAACCCCTATACTGGGAATTGTGCCTTCCATACTCTTCAGTTTGTATGTTTGCATACTGTTTAAGTCCAATCCACCAATCAAGCCAGGACTAGTAGTTGAAGAGATATAATAATTATACATTCTTACATAATATTTTGGCTGTAGTCCTTCAATGTATTTCATCAAATCTAGTAATCATTTAATATATACAGTATAATTATGTACCAAACTAATTGGTACAATGTACTATGCTACCATTGGACGTATCTTATATCAGTGGTTATCTGTTTTAATGGATTGTAAGTGACTCTATAGAGAATGTCATTCCTTTCTTTTTATGGCTACTTGATCCATATGTATACATAAAATTAGTACATAAGCTAAAAACTAGCTCGTATTTCGGTGTATTTTTGGCTTTCCAACAGTATTAATGGGTTTTGGGGCTAAATGGTCAAGCAAGTTTTGACCGGCTTGAGTGCATGTTGTTAGTCCAGATGTCGTAGGAAGTCAGACAAGTCAAGTTGCAAAATATTATTTTAATTAAAGGCTTCACTCAACACATTTCAAATTCATTTTGTAATAAAGCATTTTGTAAAACAAAATTGAATCTACTAGAACATACAAGCTTGTCTATGTAAACTATTCAAGTAGTTTTGCTAAAATTACTTTTTTGAGCATTACAAAACAACACTAATGCTACGTAAGTTAATTGACCTATATACCCCATACCTGGACATCCAGGAGCCATATTTATGCTTGAATCTAAAGTATTTGAAGAAGCACATTTATAATGTTACAAATTATCGTAATAATATGTAAACAATTTGTGTTCTTTAACAGTTTTGGCTGTTACAGAAAAAAGGTACTGAAAGTAACATGTGTTCATCAAATTAAATCTCAAGTAAAAACTCTTGTTTTATGATGCAGGATTCCACTGTCCCGACACAGTGGGTCATGATAAAGGGTAACTGGAGGGTTCCAGGGATATCACCGTGAACATGGATGGGGCAGAGTCTGCTTCTGCACTACAATAGCCTCTGGTCAGCTAAGGTTGCTGTCAGCAAAAGTTCAGTAGTTTGTAAGTAACGCCAGCAACTAGTCATTAGTCGTTAGTCTGTCATATGTTTATTGATTTTTATTATTACTTCTGACGAAAAGTATAACCAATGTAACTTGTAGTTCCATTCTGTGATCTCATTGTGTAATTCCAATCTTGCAATGTAACTTGTAATCCCATGCTGTATTTTGATGCAATAAAACATTGCATAGTAATTGTAATAAAGTACTATGATTGTTTGTTTTTTCCATTCTCTTTCTTCCCTCTTCTAGTGAGGTGGAACCTCGCAGGACATTCACATTTACAACATCATCAAGTATGTCGTGTTCCACATTGCACATACATCTGTGTGTGCCATTAACGGTACACGTTTGAAGGTTAGCAAGAGTGCAAATTTGTAGTACAATCCAATGTTGCCAATTTCAACTTCAAATGGTGCAGAATGTTACTCTCCAGTGTGCTAAGTGGCATCTTATAATGTTACTTTCTGCACTCTTAATGGTGTAAAGTTACTCTATCAAAGGTTCATTTCAGAAATCTATAGGATGCAGAGAGTTGTCGCACCACAAGCACCCATAAGGGGTTCAATGCTTCACCCCACATCTAGGCTGCAGAGTTTGCAACTTAACATGTAAGGGTGCAAATCTGCCGTAAGTAGAACCTAACATAGTAAGTGTTGGAATTGTGCACCCTAACGGGCCTAAGGCTGCAGATACGCGTGTTTTACTGCACCCCAGTAAAAAGGGTGCATACTTGCCCCCTTTAATTTCCCCTTTGTGTTTCCCTGGGGTCAAACCCTTTTTTAACCTTAAAAAATACCAAATTTTTTTAATTTTTTTTTATCAAACAAAATTAACCGGTCAGCAACATAGCCACGTCTCGTCAGTGCCTGGAGGGGTACATATTACTTTGTACTGCCACTTCTAACAAGGACTAATGGGATGTAATATGTAACATTGGCAGATCCAGAGTTAGAAAACGCATGCCCCCAGATCTTTAGAACAGTCCTATCCAATATCGACGTGGTAGCTTAGCGTGGCAGTTTTACGAATGAAACACTTGGGAAAACGTCTAAAATATTTATACATTGTTTTATAAAATGTATATTTTTCCAAACGTGTCCATGTTATACTGTGATAAATATTCACGTTAGAGTCACTTATAATGTGAAATTGATTTGTTCGAACCTCGGATGGACGTTTTCCATTATTAATGCTTTTTAATGTATATTAGCCACCATTTACATTGTGTGTACATTTCTTGTGTCAACCTTACATATGGTGTACTCTAGTAAGTGCAAGTATGTACAAGATTACATTTTTATATTGTATAAACCCACCAACCAGCCAGCCAGCCAGCCAGCCAGCCAGCCAGCCAGCCAGCCAGCCAGCCAGCCAGCCAGCCAGCCAGCCAGCCAGCCAGCCAGCCAGCCAGCCAGCCAGCCAGCCAGCCAACCAGCCAGCCAACCAACCACCCAACCAAGTCTTCAAAATGTCGAGGCACTTTCTACACGGCTTCGCTGGGGGTGCTGTTACATGACGTGTTCCCGCTTTGTCATAAATCAAACCAACTTCATTATAGTTCATCGACCGGGTCCATTTCCCAATACGCCAATATTCCATATGAAAAAGCGGACTTGTTAGTGTTAGCCATCTGTTTTACTGCGTGCAAGAATGTGTTTCCTGTGTAGGCGTTGACGAACGGGCGTTGTTATCTTGTTTATGTGGTACAATGTTGTTCTCATCTTGGCATACCTGTCGTTAAGGGTGAGGTTGAACATGGTTGGCATCCCAGTCGTTAGGGGTAAGGTTGGATATGGTTGGCATCCCTGTCGTTAGTGGTGAGGTTGAACATGGTTGGCATCCCTTCGTTAGGGGCGAGGTTGAACAAGGTTGGCATCCCTGTCGTTAGGGGTAAGTTGGACATGGTTGGCATCCCTGTCGTTAGGGGTGAGGTTGGACTTGGTTGGCATCCCTGTTGTTAGAGGTGATGTTGGACATAGTTGGCATCCCTGTCGTTAGGGGTGAGGTTGGACATGGTTGGCATCCCTGTCGTTAGGGGTAAGGTTGGACATGGTTGGCATCCCTGTCGTTAGGGGTGAGGTTGGACATGGTTGGCATCCCTGTCGTTAGGGGTAAGGTTGGACATGGTTGGCATCCCTGTTGTTAGGGGTGAGGTTGGACATGGTTGGCATCCCTGTTGTTAGGGGTGAGGTTGGACATGGTTGGCATCCCTGTCGTTAGGGGTCAAGTTGGACATGGTTGGCATCCCTGTTGTTAGGGGTGAGGTTGGACATGGTTACCGTCGTCTTTCTCTTCGTGTTTTCTTGCCTCACTTTACTCTCATAATACGATCTCACAATATCTTGTTCAAACAGGCTGTAACGGCGATAATTTGCGTGATGTAACGTGATTTATTGTGGTGACGTTTGACGAACTCTTGCCCAAAGCGTACAGACACTGTGTATACGATTCATTTGCAATTCTCAACATAACGTTGTAATCCGTGGAAGGGATGGTAGGCTGAACACCCATATTGTTAGGATAAAGCCCCCGAATGTTAAGGATAAAGCCCCCCAAATATTTTGGGAAGGTGCGCATTCGGATGTCTTGGTGAGAGGCAAAGTGAGAGTAGTCGTATTTTGGACAGTATTCCAGCACTAGGCGTACAAATTATCTATAATTATATTCCTTAAAGTGTCAATAATAATAATAACATCGATTGCATGCGCTGTGATAAAAATATGAAATGTGCCGTTTAAATAAACACTTATAATCCCAAATCTCGGTATGAATCAACTTTAAGAAGTCCAACCCACGAATTCATTAAGGTACTCTTAACATTCATTAACGTACAGTATAGAACTGTAAGTACAGGTTTGTTTAAATCAAAACTCTTGATTATTTACATGTGTTTACGTTTCAAAATAAGTGTTTATTTTTAAAGGCAGGTAATAAGCTGTAAGCAGTATGCATATCATTTATGTAATAAGTTGTGTAACTTAGCGTGTCGTATGCCTATGTGCGTTGTGAGTTTTTGTGTGAAAATTGATACTATGTTTTTAGGCAATTGGCGTAGCAGCTCTACCTGTATTTGGCCCTATTTTTAGACGTCCACTGGCACTGTAATTTATAATATCAAGAACTGTATTAACCAGCAACGTGCTCCAAACGTTTCATTGCCCATTACAAATGCAATCATATGCTGCATGTAGGTTTGATGACATTCAGTACTGATAAAATAATTCTTAAAACGTTTAACATCGTGTTTATTTTCAGACAACACTTTGCCTGCGTTTAAAATGTAATGCTTCCAGCTGCGAACAAATTCGCCATCTTTGGCAACAATGGTGTCACTGTGTGTCACACATACGAACGATCATATAGAAAACACGTAGCGATTCAGCGACGCACTTTATTGCATAACTGTTCGTCGATGCCACGATATTGCTGCGTCCAGCAAAGTCCATTGATGTCCAAGATCGCCGGCCAGAGTGGACATGAACGCGGACGCACTAAAATAGG
Organism: Ridgeia piscesae; assembly: GCA_025642075.2. NCBI lineage: Eukaryota > Metazoa > Annelida > Polychaeta > Sabellida > Siboglinidae > Ridgeia > Ridgeia piscesae. The sequence continues at coordinate 631,117 of JAODUO010000120.1, forward strand.
GGCTTGGCCGCCATCATGTTCTGTGAAAAGACGAGACAAATTTTCGTTCCGCGTTCTAGGACGTCTGCGATCTCATTGCACCCAGTACAGCAGGGCAGAAACGGGCTGATGCAGACGTAGCAAAAACTACAAAATCCGGCAACGAAAAAGCCGATAAAGATGATGAGGAGTAACCAGATGAGCTGCCACAACACTTGAATGCATCCCATAGTTGCGGTACCCGGATGACGGCGCGGTCAAAGTTGAAAGGTCGACCAACCAAGTCGAAGGATTCTGCAAGCGTGTTACACGGAGTTTAGATGCTTTGTATTGAACATATACATAATTTAAATTTCTAATATATATATATATATATATATATATATATATATATTGTATTTTTCATGGATTTAGAGGACCAATGTGCGCAATTTTATTTCCAGCATAATTATGTTCACAGTCGATTTTAGGAAATGTCTTAAATGAAAGTCCAAACTGGTATTAGAGTAGTGCAGGGCAAAATTATCGATTGCCGATTCGAATCGTATCGGCATAGGTATCGGAGGAAATTCCCAAACGTGACACCACTGCACAGGTATTGTCAATTCTGCATGCAATATTCGTGCGGGTTTCCGCAGGGAATCCTAGCAATTAATAGACCAAATCACTTGTCGGTAAGTAGGTCTAGGTGCATTTTTGCCCCACATTAACACTTTTCAACTCTGGTTTTATGTAATTTCTACTCACTGCGAAGTACCGATTATCGCGAATCGACAACGTCTGTAGTAGTCACAAACTTGGCGAACGAAAGCTATTTCAAGTTTTACCTATTTCAAGGATACAACAATCTAACCGACTGTGTGGAAACACCTGGAGTCAGTCAACGTGACATCACTCTTATAGATGACGTAACTTCCGCAATTGACGTAACTAAGCGCGGGATATAGTATCTAATATTCCAGTGTTTCAGCAAAGCATTAATTTCTCCTTGTCTCGCGCTGTCTACTGTCTGCGTGTTGTGTTTCATGCGTCTTAATTTCACGCATCGGAATTTGAACACTTCGTCAGGATTGGATAATTGGTTACACAAGATAGTTGGTCGGTTAGTTTGATTACTGGCTGGTTAGCTGGCTGGCTGGCTGGCTGGCTGGCTGGCTGCCTGGCTGGCTGGCTGGCTGGCTGGCTGGCTGGCTGGCTGGCTGGCTGGCTGGCTGGCTGGCTGGCTGGCTGGCTGGCTGGCTGGCTGGCTGGCTGGCTGGCTGGCTGGCTGGCTGGCTGGCTGGCTGGCTGGCTGATGGTTGTTTTACTCATAACTTCACGCCGAATTCGAGACGTTCTCGAAGTCGGCATGCTATTAGACTAGAATCGGGTCAGATCGAATGAGACGGTACCAGTTGGTACAGTGAATACATACTACAGTCAGCATGAGTTGGGCAATCGAATCGGGTCGGGTCGGGTCGGGTCGGGTCGGGTCGGGTCGGGTCGGGTCGGGTCGGCTTGGCTCGCGAAGACATGCCAGCGCGTGCCTGACTTAACTAATTAATGTATGATCATAGAAGGCCAACATCTCAGTGTAACGTGCGCACATATTCATTTCATTACGTAACCACCTAATGCGCATCAAATAATTGATAATGTCAAAATCTTACTAAAAACATGCCCATTTATAGCCTACTGAACCTTTCATTGTCTAATATTCACTGACCGAGTGAGTGTCACAGATATACCAGTATCACTGTGCAATTCAAATCATTGCTTAAATCTGGCTAAGACCATATTCGGCTAAGCATTTCACACCATTATTTGTTAATCAGCATACCACACTTGAACACTATCCACACAATCTGAGTAGTTGGACATTGATAATACCCTATGAAACACCTCCACGTCGGAATCGGTCTTCGTAGACTAATCAATACAAGCGATGTATATAAAATACCCAAAAATCAATATCGCCGACGAATTCTCACCAGGAAGATGGCCTGATAGCAACAACGCCTGGCCGACAGCCGCGAATTAATTCTCAGTTCGAACGAACGCTTTTTGTTAGGGTACAATGACAATATATTCAAAGGCACCGCATACTTGAGATGGCGAATAGATAATAAACAAATCATCATAATGCTTTCGAACCGTGACGTTTACACGAGCGATTTGTATCCGATTTTTATCAAATTATGCCTGTAGACTGCAAATGCGACAAAGTAAAGAGCCAATCACCGTTTGAATTTTCATTAAAGGTCACGACGAGTCCCGCAGTTGACGGTCTTAGCGGTCGGTGATTGGCTACTGCTTAAAAACTGCACTCAGCAGTCGTACACATGCTGCTACATACCTGCAAAGCCGTCTTAAAACGAAACAATTATCCTTAAACTAAATAGTCGTTAAATTTAATGTGTTTTTCCAAAACGCAAGTATTCTCTGCCGTGTTACCGACGACACTATTTCCACGACGCAGCAGTGACATTGTCCCGCTGGCGACACACGATGTTGACAGTTTTCATGTTTTTACGATAACTGTTAAGGACGAAAAAGGGATTTTAACGTGCAAAAGCGGGGTTAAGAGCTCTTAACAAGGTTAATGAAACGGTACCTGTTGATGTCTAATTAACGACAACATCTAAGTTGCTGACACAAGCTTAAGCAACTTGAGATACGCGTCAAAAGTGAAGCCAAGGAGGGTTCTAGTTGAATGGGGTATTTTGCTCCAATTATGACATTGCTGTACTACGCTGCACACTACATACACTAGATATGATTCTAAGACAGCCCCAGTGTTCCCGTCTGCGCTCAATGACTGACAGCTCATTGAAGAAAGTAAAACAAAACTGAAAACTGGTTTATCTGTCCTTCAAATACCTTGCAAATGGACAGACCAGAGGTCATTATCTCAAGAGGCGAAAGGACGTCGGTAGTGAGACAGCAGACTTACAGAAAGTGTGGCATAGGTCTGTCGTCTTTCTCATCCCTAAGTACACGAACAGAATTATCTTTGGTAACTGGGTCGGTGGAGCACATGACGATGTTCATAATGTTGTTATTGTCTTCTGTAACTATTTGCCAGTGCACTGGTTCGGTGGAGCACACGAGGGTGTACATATAAGTGTTTCACTTCATGTCTACTCCTTTTCAAAACATATTTCTTAATTGTATTTCATTTGTACCATGTGACTTATTATTATTTGTATTTGTATTGCTTGCTTTTTAATGTTGTGTGTTTTGAAATAATGTTGTTATTGTCTTCTGTAACTATTTGCCAGTGCACTGGTTCGGTGGAGCACACGAGGGTGTTCATAATGTTGTTATTGTCTTCGTTACCTGTTTGCAGTGCACTGGGTCGGTGGAGCACACGAGGGTGTTCATAATGTTGTTATTGTCTTCGTTACCTCTTTGCAGTGCACTGGGTCGGTGGAGCACACGAGGGTGTTCATAATGTTGTTATTGTCTTCGTTACCTGTTTGCCAGTGCACTGGGTCGGTGGAGCACACGAGGGTGTTCATAATGTTGTTATTGTCTTCGTTACCTGTTTGCAGTGCACTGGGTCGGTGGAGCACACGAGGGTGTTCATAATGTTGTTATTGTCTTCGTTACCTGTTTGCCAGTGCACTGGGTCGGTGGAGCACACGACGATGTTCATTATGTTGTTATTGTCTCGATTAGAACCCTTCAGAAAGACGAGTAGTGAACTCGCTGTGTTTAAGATGTAATACTTACACTTGAACAGTAAAACGAACTGTTTTCCAGCCAGATGTTTCCATGTGACACCGATGCTAATAGCTTAAGGCGTCTGCCTCAAACGGTGCCTGGACTATGAATATGACGTGATAGTCACGTGACAATGTGACATTCGCGTGACTGCAAATTGTGACAATATCGTGACAGTGGCGCGACAGTCCATTCCTCCGTTGCACCGGTTCACATTTCGTACCGCTTGTATCCGTGCGCTGAGAATAAATTATTCCGATCCGTTAGATCGACCTCGTCAGTTTCCAAGTCCACGAACACGCCGGATCGAAATTATGTCATAACGGAGAATGTCTGTGTCAATCCAGAAGCCGAATCTACTCTGAAGACCAATGACCAATAAAGATAATCGTAGCATAGTTCCGCAAACGTTAATATAAACGTCGGTACAAATATGTCGACATAAAACGGAGATTGACTTCTACGCACCGTCTGAACATTATATTGTCAGGCCTACACAGATGTCACGGAAAGACGTAGTTTAGAGAAGTCATTGTGAAAACTGTATACACCAGATTCTACAACAGTAGTGCAAGTGTTATAACGAATGCGGGAACTTTATATATATATATATATATATATATATATATATATATACACGCACACGCACACGCACACGCACACGCACGCACGCACGCACGCACGCACACACACACACACACAGAACCGGCAAAAAGTCATGGGAACAGCAAGAAATATTGACACTAAAATTGTTCATGTTCTGAGCAACATTATAGATTTCCGTTTGCATTGCAGGTAAATAATAATTATTTCTTCATGCGATGATACAGCCACCATTCCTGATTATACTGTTAACAATAAATTATAGTTTTGTAAATATTTCAACATGAAAAATGTCAGATTTTCTTGCTGTTCCCATGACATTTTGTCAGTACTATATATAGTTCCAAGTGCCAGTCGTGTTGAGAGTCTTGCTTATCGGTTACCAAGGGAACGAACTTGGCACGTCAATATTTTGCGACTGAGAGATCAGTTGACCACATCCGATGTGCACGAGTCGGCGAAAACCCTTGACATTCTAATGACGGGTGCATGATTAAACGAATTAGATAGCTCAATGAAAACACATTTCGCAGTGTCTATGTTACAGTAATTATGTTATAGTAATACGCGTTTCATTATGGCCGATCACGTAGAATGAATTCGTCTGTTAAAAACCCAAGTTCTTGCTGGAAAATTGGCACCTGTTTTGAAGTTACGTAAGTTACTCTCGCGTGAAGATACAAAATTAATGTATCCTATGTCCTCACGTTAGAAATGCATAAAATGCAATAAATAAACCCACTGACACGTGAACCTATCGTGAACTAACAGCTGTATACGTGGTCGTGAACTCAATTGTCTGTGCTCTCATGAACTCAACGAGACTTGACATTTCGGGGATCCAAAGCCGTACTAGATACGATAACGCGGAACAACGATCTCCTAATGCACTGACATTTAAGCAGAATTTCCCGCAGACGTAGTCGATACAGAGCGACATCGTTTCTACTGCGCACCCGACGGAGCAATCACTTGCTGACATCGCTGTCATCTTGCCGGCGGTCAACTGTTAATGTATACGAGACGAACACGACGTGGTCGGGTCCAGAATAGGCTTTATCGGTGTTTGCACTGATGTCCGGTCGGATTTCTTAGCCACTAGAACACGACCTAGTGCTAATTCGTGCCCGACGAACACCGCGTCTGTTCGAGGCGCGCTGTAGTTCATTGTTAGGTTTCTTCTGAGATCACCAGGCGCTCCAGGGTCTAGCGGGGCTCTCGTCAATTCTACGGCTCATCACAGATATCGTGTGCTATCAGATGATGACTCTGGAATACGTACATCTGGATTTTCTGACAAACAATTCAATATAATAAACGAAGGCCGTGTATACTGTGTACTTGTTTGTCTCGTAGGCTCCCGATGGAGTGAGACAATTCGCGCAGCAGATGTGGTTAGGCTGAATAATTTCCAGTTGAAGTCGTGTTTGACATGAACATGGGTATCAGGTTGTGAAGTAGAGAGTGATGTGAACGGCTACGACTATTTACAGTGAGAATACTATGTACAATGAAGATACTGCGTACAATGAGGATACTATGTACAATGAGGATATTTGCTGTACAAAATGAGGATACTATGAAAAAACAAATGAAGAAAAACTATGTACAATGAAGATATTTAAAGGGGTACAAAATGAAGATATTTGCCGTACAAAATGGGGAATACAAAAAATTTTTACAATGAAGATACTATGTACAATGAAGATACTGCGTACAATGAGGATACTATGTACAATGAAGATACTATGTACAATCTAGATACTATGTACAATGAGGATACTATGTGCAATGAAAATACTGTGTACAATGAGGATACTATGTGCAATGAAAATACTGTGTACAATGAGGATACTGCGTACAATGGAGATACTGTATACAATGAGGATAGTGTGTACAATGAGGAGCAGAGATACACTACAGACACAAGCAGCCTAAAATCAATAATGCTGGGCTCAACGATAACTCGTTCATTTTTCATAAAATGTTATGAAACTGCTCATAACAGCTTCAATATCGAATAAAAAAAAAAAATACTGTATTTGGATACCTATACATATTAACAATCTGTTTGTTTGGTTTTAATTGACAGTTTAATTATATGCGCGAGTTAAACACAGCTTGCACACCCTTGCTTGCATTTGCACGATCGGTAAAACCGGTTGAATTGTTTAGGTATTGGACAATAATCTGGTTAGGCGAACTCTTGCGGAGAAAACGACTGTTTCCAGTAAACCACAGCAGGCGAATTCCTCGTTGACAACAAATTAAATGCACAAACAAACGCGTTCACGTCTTCAAAATCCTCCTTCGGACGTCGTCGGGACCAGGTGAAGCACCGATCGACCGTCCGACCGACAATATCACAGGCTGTATGGTAATGCGATCCGTATGTGCACTGCCTTTATAATGATGTATATTGTCGCCACATTATCGCTGCCATGGCAACGGGGGCAGGTGGCCTTCGGTTGCATCAATAAATATACAAACAACACACGTAATATATATCCAATTCCATTTCCAATTCTCTTCAGTAATTGGTGCGGCTGATGAAATCACATATAGCTACTTAAATCGGACGAGAGAGAAATGCGAATCGTCACCGGAGGTCTAGGGCCGTCGAAAGAAAGAGTGATGCACCTAATTGAATGCGTGCGCGTGTGTGTGCGTGTGTGTGTGCGCGCGCGTGTATGCGTACTAGACGACACGCGTTAATCCCGCTTAGCTGACTGACTCGGCCACTTAAAATTCGCCAAGAAGATAGTCAATTGAAACTTACGTAATGTCAGAAGCCGAAGGATGTCATCACTGTTTGGGCTTATTTCACAGGTTCACGTATTTAATAATAATAATTTGTATTTACCCAGTGTGTACGCTTTCGATAACGAAATTAAGCTATAAAATATATGTATACCAAAAAAACGAGATAAATAACTAACAACGAACATTTTTCATTTCTGTTTATTTTGTGTTTGATGTTTCAATATAAGTTTAATTCTGAATAGCTTTTTTTTATAGAATAGTATTATCTTAAAAGTGTATCTTCGTTTAATTTATTTCAATGTTGGCCTGAGAGCCAATCATATTATCTACCATATTCTAGGGTAAGGCCGCCCTGACGGTCACAAACAAGAATTATAAGGTAACAAACGCAGCACATAATTTCTCCATGTGGTAAAGGGCTTCAAATGGCTACCACCTCACAGCGCTTGGGTAACTGAGGCCATAGCTTCATTTGTCACGACCTTATTTTCCGAAACATTACACATGTTATACAATAAAGAAAGTGATATACACTACTAAAGACGAAATACACTACTATAATGCACACACTAGCAGCAATGATAACAGCAATAGTTGTAATTTCCTTATCTCGAGATATATGTTATACTAGTTAGTCTACCAAGTGGATAATTATAAAATCGTTCATTAAATTCAAATTAAATAATCTCGCACAGATCCACATCAGTGAAAAGTCCGGCCATTTTGTTTTCATTTGCTTGGGATGTGTATGTTCTTTTACTGTTAGTCATAACATGTTGACAATAGACGTTTGAAAACAACGACCATCAGACATGCGTTACATTTGTTATCCACTTTCGCAAGCACGGTTGTTCATATTTGACAAATATGGAAATCTACCGGGTTGCGATTCACACAACATGATTTGCCAGTTGGTCAAACTTGTCATAACAATTCTTATGAACGACCCGGTCTTCAATGGCAAAGCAGCAACTACGTACTCGGCAGGAGATTAACTCCGTCGTAGTAAGTAACAAAAACCTCGCGAACATTTTACTCGACATCATTTCGACCACTACCAAACCTTCTGCAAACCCACGGAAATAAACATTAGAAAAAGCACTGTTTCCCGTCTTGACGAATATGTTACTCGATATAATTTCGACCACTACCAAACCTTCTGCAAACCCACGGAAATAAACATTAGAAAAAGCACTGTTTCCCGTCTTGACGAATATGTTACTCGATATAATTTCGAACACTACCTAACCTTCTGCAAACCCACGGAAATAAACAATAGATGAAGCACTGTTTCCCGTCTTGACGAATATGTTACTCGATATAAATTTCGAACACTACCAAACCTTCTGCAAACCCACGGAAATAAACAATAGATGAAGCAATGTTTTCCGTCTTGACGAATATGTTACTCGATATAAATTCGAACACTACCAAACCTTCTGCAAACCCACGGAAATAAACAACAGAAGAAGCACTGTTTCCCGTCTTGACGAATATGTTACTCGATATAATTTCGACCACTACCAAACCTTCTGCAAACCCACGGAAATAAACAATAGAAAAAGCAATGTTTCTCGTCTTGACGAATATGTTACTCGATATAATTTCGAACCACTACCAAACCTTCTGCAAACCCACGGAAATAAACAATAGAAAAAGCAATGTTTCTCGTCTTGACGAATATGTTACTCGATATAATTTCGAACACTACCAAACCTTCTGCAAACCCACGGAAATAAACAACAGAAGAAGCACTGTTTCCCGTCTTGACGAATATGTTACTCGATATAATTTCGACCACTACCAAACCTTCTGCAAACCCACGGAAATAAACAATAGAAAAAGCAATGTTTCTCGTCTTGACGAATATGTTACTCGATATAATTTCGAACACTACCAAACCTTCTGCAAACCCACGGAAATAAACAATAGTGAAGCAATGTTCTCGTCTTGACGAATATGTTACTCGATATAATTTCGAACACTACCAAACCTTCTGCAAACCCACGGAAATAAACAAGCAAAAGCACTGTTTCCGTCTTGACGAATATGTTACTCGATATAATTTCGACCACTACCAAACCTTCTGCAAACCCACGGAAATAAACAATAGAAAAAGCAATGTTTCTCGTCTTGACGAATATGTTACTCGATATAATTTCGACCACTACCAAACCTTCTGCAAACCCACGGAAATAAACAATAGAAAAAGCAATGTTTCTCGTCTTGACGAATATGTTACTCGATATAATTTCGAACACTACCAAACCTTCTGCAAACCCACGGAAATAAACAATTGTAGACGCAATGTTCCCGTCTTGACGAATATGTTACTCGATATAATTTCGACCACTACCAAACCTTCTGCAAACCCACGGAAATAAATAATAGAAGAAGCAATGTTTCCCGTCTTGACGTCCGATGACTTGCCGTAAAATTATCTATACAAATTGGATAATAAATATCGTTTTCTGAAGAGATCAAGTTTGACCACTATAATCGCGTCAGTGGCCCCGCGTCTGTGCACGAGCACCTGTCTCATTTATTAACACCGAGTATTTCTGTGCGCTGGCAGGTGTTTTCGTTTGTATTGCTGAAACATATCTCCATAGCAACACATTTGATACGGATGTTATCAGTGATTTGTCGCGTGGTCGCGCGACTGTGAAGCGGCGAGTCGCATTTATTTATCTGCCTTTGTATTCTAGATGTTTTTTGGTTGATTTCAAAGGATAACCCATTGGGTAAAATATAATTCTTAGAGCGACCATTTGATCTTGCAAGTACTGGATTGTTCTCATAAACCCATTTGTTTTCTAATATCAAGAGGTATGCTGTTTAATTTGCCATATTTGGAACCGTATTGTATACATCAGTCTTCACACCGCAGCTACTAAAGTAACTCACTGTATCACACGTTGAGTACTAAACTGAATGTTCGCCAACATATCTAATTATGATCGCAGTAGGTTCTATCATTAAGGTCTATATTAGCAATAAATAAAGGTATATAACAACAATGCTATTGAAAATTCACATCATATTCTTCTTGCGTACACCGATGAAAAGATAGCTTAGACATCCTCTTCAAAACATCTTAATTAATACCAGGGTAAAGATCACCGCAAAAGTCGGGATAACACTTCGCTATTGGCTAACGGGATCGGGTTATTTCAGGGTCATACATTTTACTAGACGTTGCCTTGACCACAGACTGTGTGATCATGTTTACACACACGTTCGTCATACATAAATAATCAGACATCTTTATAGTGTTGATGTTTCTTCTGAAAACAAAATTATGGAGTTGAATTTCCACCACGAAAGATGGGGCATCGACACAATCTACGAAAGAGGTATGCTGGCTTTATTTTATCTACCTTATGTTTATCTTAATGTAAATTGTAATGTATGTTATCATTTTTAATGTGGGCTATAGTAACATAAATAGGCACATTTTTCGTCTCCGTTATTGCCGTTCTCAAAATGCATTCGTTTCCGCATTTATACAGGAATCGTTAAAGCAACCCATTCTCGTCTGATTGCGGGGAAGAACCTGTCGCGCCATGTAGTGGACACGCCGTATTACCCGGCAGGCATCGCGCCAACGTCAATCGAACTATTTGTCTTCCGCCTGACCGGCCACGTATCCGCTCGCTGACCAGCTTCCGAAACAGCATCGGTTGACCTGAGTCCGAACTAGCACGTCATTATTCAAATCGATTCACAAAAGCAACACTGGACGACTCTGGCAGCAGACGACAATTAATTTACTCAGTGACGCTCGCCGAAATATCATAATACGATAACAGGACTCGCAGGAAAACATATCACACACGTGACCTACGCTGACACCGCCAAATATAGATCACTGATGGTTGTCTCCGATAGCGTCGTTTCTGACGGCTTATTCCGACATATTGTCGATTTCAGTTGTCAGTTGTCAGAACATTTATTGTATTCGGACGACAATGTGTTACTCTCATTACTAATAACAATAATGACAACAACACTACGAATAAAGTAACTTTCGTTTCGCCTACACCCATTGAAACCATGTCCAAAGGTGGATAAAGACCAAACGGCTGGTCAATCTCAGAATCAAGTTGTGTACAGTTGCGTTATATGCCAGGTTGCCGTGGTGGATTGTCAAGGTTATAAAGTTACGTTTTCAAATAGACGAATGATCTGGTCTAACAGTAAGAAGAATTATGTTCCAAAGAGTCGGACAAGCTACAACGATAGCCGTAATTACAATGTTTATACTGACTCAGGGTGCACGATAGTTACGGCTAGCTAGTAGACCGTCGTTAAAGACAACTAGTCCTGAATATGTTTTACTTTGTAAAACGGACTGTTCGTACTAGTCCGATCTCAAAAACTAGCCGTCCCGGACGATCGGACCGGCCTTATTTCGCACCACGTGACTCTATAAACAGGAGTAAGCAATCAGAGTAAATGTCTGGTATGTAATTGTTCAATCCTTAAAAGGTACACGATATCAGACGGGAATTCAATTCAAAGACTTCAGAAGTGAAAAAACCCGCAGATACATGTTTATACATCTTGCTAAGCACCTGTGAACACGTCATTTTCTACATCCGCAGACCAGTGAAGGAAACTGATGAATGTCCCATTTAGATTTGTTTTAACGGTGAGCCGAGGTGGTTGGAATACAAGGACTATCACTATTTCGTTTACGTCACGTTGCCTAAGTCTTTAGGTAGGAACACTTCATGCCGTCGGTCACTTCTAGTTGATGTCCGAGCCAGGACTCACTCGACCTAAAGAAGGACAACTCTGTAAACCAAGCTCGGCAATACTCTGTAGCTACAACCGCAGGATGATGAAATAACCCTGAGATGAAGAACGAGAAGAACACTTCTATAGCAACACTTCTATAGCAACACTTCTATAGCAACACTTCTATAGCAACACTTCTATAGCAACACTTCTATAGCAACACTTCTATAGCGCCTATATCGATGCTCGGCAGAATAAGAGTAATAAGAGTAAGAAGAAGAGGAAAAGATGACGACGATAAAGACAACTTTGGAGCAGCTAGCGCATTACACTCATGGACTACACTTGCTATTTCTGCTACACGTGTGGACGGTTCTTGCCGCTGGAGAGACGATTTCGTACGTATCCGCACGGCGCGGCATCACCTCGCTCAACCAGCGCCGTCCTCAAAACGCCGATCAATGGGTTAACGCCGCAAGCGTTCTCGCGTCCCGGCTCTGCGTCACGTTGCCATGACAACCGTAATTTGTGCAAGATGTCGTTCGCAATGACGGGAAATGAGAAGTGATACGCGAACTGGACCGAGCGCCTGGTCGACTTGGCCAGCGCGCGGTGGCTGGCCACGTTCTACTGGGGAGAAGACGCTCTGCCGTCTTCTGATTACGACATCGCACGATGACGTCAGTTCGATGTGCGAGCTCCGCCAACAAGTGCGTCTACACGTGTAGACCGTGTCGGTTTCGATAGTCTGGTAGTTTAACCAGATTTGTTCGTTCCCGTGTGTATAAACAACGTTCGATCGATGCGGATGCAATTGAAAACAACTAGAACGTAAAGTATTCTCAAGATGGAGAAGACAGAACAACGTTCGGGGGTTTCCTTCGAAATAAGGGGCGGTGTGTGTGTGTGTGTGTGTGTGTGTGTGTGTGTGTGTGTGTGTGTGTGTGTGTGTGGTGCGTGCGTGCGTGCGTGCGTGCGTGCGTGCGTGCGTGCGTGCGTGCGTGCGTGCGTGCGGGAGAGAGAGAGTGAGAGAGAGAGAGAGAGAGGGCGGGAGGGAGGGAGGGACGGAGGGAGGGAGAGAGGGAGAGAGGGAGAGAGAGAGAGGGAGAGAGGAGAGAGGGAGAGAGGAGAGAGAGAGAGGAGAGAGGGAGAGAGGAGAGAGAGAGGAGAAAGCGAGAGAGAGAGAGAGACAGTAGAGAGAGAGAGAGGAGAGAGAGAGAGAGAGAGAGAGAGAGAGAGAACGAGAGAGAGAGGAGAGAGGAGAGAGAGAGAGAGAGAGAGAGAGAGGAGAGAGGAGAGCGAGAGCGAGAGAGAGAGAGACAGAGAGAGAGAGAGAGCGAGAGCGAGAGAGATAGAGAGAGAGAGAGAGAGAGAGAGAGAGAGAGAGAAGAGAAGAAGAGAGAGAAGAGAGAAGAGAGAGAGAGAGAGAGAGCAGAGAGAGAGAGCAGAGAGAGAGACAGAGAGAGCAGAGAGAGACAGAGAGAGAGAGAAGAGAGAGAGAGAGAGAGAGAGAGAGAGAGAGAGAGAGAGAGAGAGAGAGAGAGAGAGAGAGAGAGAGAGAGAGAAGAGAGAGAAGAGAGAGAGAGAGAGAAGAGAGAGACAGACAGAGAGACAGAGAGAGAGACAGAGAGACAGAGAGAGAGAGCAGAGAGAAGAGAGAGAGAGAGAGGAGAGAGAGAGAGAGAGAGAGAGAGAGAGAGAGAGAGAGAGAGAGAGAGGAGAGAGAGAGAGAGAGAGAGAGAGAAGAGCAGAGACAGAGAAGAGACAGAGACAGAGACAGAGACAGAGACAGAGACAGAGACAGAGAAGAGAGAGCAGAGAGCAGAGACGAGAGAGCAGAGCAGAGAGAGCAGAGAGAGGAGAGACAGGAGAGAGGAGAGAGACGAGAGAGAGAGAGAGCAGAGAGAGAAGAGAGAGAGAGAGAGACAGAGAGGAGACAGAGAGAGAGACAGAGAGAGAGAAGAGGAGAGAAAGAGAGAAGAGAGAGAGAGAGAGAGAGAGACAGAGACAGAGACAGAGACAGAGAAGAGAGAGACAGAGACAGAGACAGAGACAGAGACAGAGACAGAGACAGAGAGAGACAGAGACAGAGACAGAGACAGAGAGAGACAGACAGGAGAGACAGAGACAGAGACAGAGAGACAGAGACAGAGAGAGACAGAGACAGAGACAGAGACAGAGACAGAGACAGAGACAGAGACAGAGACAGAGACAGAGACAGAGACAGAGACAGAGACAGAGACAGAGACAGAGACAGAGACGAGAGACAGAGAGACAGAGAGAGAGAGAGAAGAGAGAGAAGAGACAGAGAAGAGAAGAGGAGAGAGAGGAGAGAGAGAGAGAGAGAGAGAGAGAGAGAGAGGAGAGAGAGAGAGAGAGAGAGAGAGAGAGAGAGAGAGAGAGGAAGAGAGAGAGAGCGAGAGAGAGAGAGAGAGAGAGAGAGAGAGAGAGAGAGAGGAGAGAGAGAGAGGAGAGAAGAGAGAGTGAGAGAGAGGAGGAGTGAGTGAGTGAGTGAGTGAGAGAGTGAGTGAGAGAGAGAGAGTGAGTGAGAGAGAGAGAGAGAGGAGGAGGAGGAGAGAGAGAGAGAGGAGAGAGGAGAGAGGAGAGAGAGAGTGAGAGAGAGAGAGAGAGAGAGAGAGAGAGAGAGAGAGAGAGAGAGAGAGAGAGAGAGAGAGAAGAGAAGAGACGAGAGAGAGACAGAGACAGAGACAGAGACAGAGACAGAGAGAGAGAGAGAGAGAGAGAGAGAGAGAGAGAGAGAGAGAGAGAGAGAGAGAGAGAGAGAGAGAGAGACGGCATTGTGTTGGAGGAAGTATAAAGCACGAGAACGGTGTAGAGATCAAAGAAGAACGTACAACAGAAAAAGAAGAGGAGACAATCCGAAATGAGATGCATCACTGTAACATTATCAGACCTATTTCGCTATGGCCGTCACCACAGTCTTTACCATTATTAGTTCTAATTAGTTTACAGCAAGGAAGTGGATCTCATCTATTTTTTGCCATTCCGAGGCAAACAAACATTACACATCTGACATATCCGTACTTATTTAATTCCCAGCAATTATTCTTCTCTTGCAAATAAACAGCGAGGCTGCAATCTAAATTTATCCACACACTCAGTGCTCGTCGATGCTCCATTGTCCCGTGTTTACTGTTATCGCTGATTGAACGATGTCGTTATTACTACTGTTGTTATGATGTATAGAATATGACATTTACCCGCACTTGACACCCACTTGCTGTTTACGGTTGGTGGCATTAGACATGTGTCACTGTCGCCGGGGACCAGCTCAAAAAAATTCATAGGAGTGATGAAGTTATTGTTTGATTGTTGCTAATGCGTGCGTGCGTGCGTGCGTGCGTGTAGGTGGGTGTCTGTGCGTGTACATGTGTGCGCATGTATACATATTATGTGTGCGTGTATGTGTTAGGATGTGTCCGTGTGTTCTTATGGGGAATATGGTGTAGATATGTTTTTCGAATATATGCGCGTATGCATACGTGCCTGTGCTTGCATGCGAGCGTGTGTGTGCGTTTTGTGCGTGCGTTTGTGTGTATGTTGCGTGGTTACAACTGTGCTGGTGTACACACGTGTGGATGAACTTAGTTTGCGAAAGCGTGATAACAACGACACGAGCGTCAACACAGCACACTGACCCTCGTCGACCTACAAACACATAAATCCCAACGTGCAGGTCTACACTAATTGACCTCTGGTTAACACCCTACAGTGTGTTGTCTCTCCACGTCACCATCACATTCCCCAGAGCAGACAGAACAAACGGATATTAGTTATTCGTCAAATAAACTATGTTTCGTATAAAACAATTGTAGCATAATAATTATTTGTCCAAAGTCGCACGGATATGAATGGTCGCGTTAATATGTATCACATATTCTATTATGCATTTGCGATAGTAAAATCAAAGCGAATTACATATTTGCTCAACATTGCTTACCTGCTAATCTTAGCTGTACCACAGTCTTACCTGATTTTATATATATATATATATATATATATATATATATATATATATATATATATATATATATATATATATATGAATGACAAAAGTAATGGTTGATTAGCAAAAACAGCATGTTTTTCATATATATATATATATATATATATATATATATATATATATATATATATATATATACACGTTCGTATGTACTGACATTTATTGCTAGACATAATTATGCTGCGGATATTTACTCAATCAAAAGATAGTTGCAGTTAGAGAGTGGGCTCTTGCACGTATGTTTTTTTAAATTATATTCAACCTGCATCGTCATCGTTTTATTGATGATTTCCTCGTGTAATTCGTCTGCCTGATAACAGACAATTACATTTTATCATCGTAATTATGCATTTTTGCATGTTTTATTATATGCTAGCTTGGTGTTTCATTGTATTTTTAAACATAACGTAAGCAATTATCCGTGAATTTGCACTGACACTATGTGGTACCTACAACTCGTTTAATAAATAATATACCGTAGACGGATGCGTGAATTCAACAGTACACACTATATTGTCACGTTTGCCTTTACAGTTTGCCTCTATACACTCAAATCTAGGTCGCAATCCCCCATGAAACCTTTGTCCAGTGAAGCAATCCTAGACCATTTCTCTACGCAGACAAATCACGGTGATATTATTTCGGAATTGCATTCGATCATCGTTTTCTTCTCTCGTTGTCCTCTGTCGGAAATAAGCTCTTTATCTATATTCTACTCATGTCCACAACCCAACGCTCGGCTGACTGACATTGCAGAGGGAGACTAGACTAGCGTCAACAAACGTACATGCTTGCGTCACATGGGCGGCCATGTTGGCCGTGGTGGTGTGTCACCAGAACGGCCCTCTGCGCTTAGACGCTATTGCGCCGCAATAAAACGCGAACACTAAACGCCTTCCTCGGCAGTCGTAACAGTCTGTTTATGGCGACAGGTAACAAAGTGCCTACATTACTATCAGCGACGTAAAACGTGTGCGTCATTGCACGCTCGACAGACAACCCGCAGCTATGGCCATAGACACGCGCCTTTCAGCGCCACTTCCGCTACGCGTTGACGCCACGCGACATGTGACGACGCATGCGCGCGCCGGAAGTACCGCTCCAGCCGAGACATTGTCTGTGCTCGACGCCGACTACAAAGCCGTTTGACACTGCGTGTCTATATTTGTCTTCTTTAGAACACGCGAAACCGGGCTTCATAACGATTTCATGCAAATAAGCGGCGTATGCCAATATTGGGAAAAATAACATAAGTTGTGCTGATTTAATGTGTTTTGTCAATTTGCAAGTTCTTTGTTCGCTGTTGAGAATAATGTCATGATATCCGGTGTGATTTCGCGTCTTATGAAAACAAGTGCGGCGCTGAAAAACGTATTACAAGAATAATAAAACACGATGCACTGACAGCGACGAGAAAAAAACGTAAAGTTGTTAACGCTGTGACGTGTGTGGACAATTAATTGGTCTATGTTGAAAGCGCGCTTCCGCACACTCGCTCGCCTAATTACACGCACGCACGCACGCACACACGCACGCCCATAGGCACACATGCGTACATGTAAACATAGAGGCATCTCTTACCCTAATTATTTGAAAGAGAGGTGAAATTGATGAGGGGAGGAGGGAAGAGAGGGGGCGAGGGAGGCAGGGACCAAGGGATGGAGGGCGGGAGGGCGGGAGGGCGGGAGGGCGGGAGGGAGGGAGGGAGGGAGGGAGGGAGGAGGGAGGGAGGGGGGGAGGGGGGGGGGGGGGGGGGGGGGCGGACGGACGGACGGACGGACGGACGGACGGACGGACGGACGGACGGACGGACGGACGGACGGACGGACGGACGGACGGAGGAGGAGGCGGACAGGACGGAGGGAGGGAGGGAGGGAGCGGAGGGAGGGAGGGAGGGAGGGAGGGAGGAAGGAAGGAAGGAAGGAAGGAAGGAAGGAAGGAAGGAAGGAAGGAAGGAAGGAAGGAAGGAAGGAAGGAAGGAAGGAAGGAAGGAAGGAAGGAAGGAAGGAAGGAAGGAAGGAAGGAAGGAAGGAAGGAAGGAAGGAAGGAAGGAAGGAAGGAAGGAAGGAAGGAAGGAAGGAAGGAAGGAAGGAAGGAAGGAAGGAAGGAAGGAAGGAAGGAAGGAAGGAAGGAAGGAAGGAAGGAAGGAAGGAAGGAAGGAAGGAAGGAAGGAAGGAAGGAAGGAAGGAAGGAAGGAAGGAAGGAAGGAAGGAAGGAAGGAAGGAAGGAAGGAAGGAAGGAAGGAAGGAAGGAAGGAAGGAAGGAAGGAAGGAAGGAAGGAAGGAAGGAAGGAAGGAAGGAAGGAAGGAAGGAGGAAAGAAGGGAGAGAAATAGGAAATCTGACATATAATTTAGTTAACTACATCGTCGACTATGATTGTATTAGTTTATTTAAAAAAAACAATTACATTAATATATATATATATATATATATATTTTATATATATATATATATATATATATATATATATATATATATATAATTATATATATATATATATATATATATATATATATATAATTATATATATATATATATTGACCAATGCATGTGTAACTGAGGTTTTCATGAGTATAACGATTAAATAAACATAAGAACAGATCATTTGGAAAAACCTAGCTATGTGCCTGTTTCGCAGAATAGCAGCTCCGGACAGAATAAATACCTTGTTCCAGGAGGTCATGTTTTGTTCTGAAGAGTAAAGTGGACTGTTGGGTTTATTTAACGAACGAACGAACGAACGAACGAACGAACGCACGCACGCACGAACGAACGAACGAACGAACGAACGAACGAACGAACGAACGAACGAACGAACGAACGAACGAACGAACGAACGAACGAACGAACGAACGAACGAACGAACGAACGAACGAACGAACGAACGAACGAACGAACGAACGAACGAACGAACGCACGCACGCACGCACGCACGCACGTACGCGCACCCAAACACACGTGCGCACAGAAACGCAAAAATACACGCATACGAATATAAAACACACGTACGCGTTCACTGTACAGTATGGTACACAAGTACACACACCCCACACACGCACGCAGGCACGCAGGCACGCACGCACGCACAAATACACACACACGCACGCATTTGATTGCCTGACTGATTTTGTAACTACTAGAAACAGTATCCGCGACAGGTTCACACATCTCCCGCTTCTAGACCTCGTTATATCATCGTCGGGCGCAGGCGCAAAGGTGCCTTAAAGCATCGCTCTCATTACGCGCGTGTCGCACTGTCAAAAATCAATCGGCGTTGATGTACTCGGCAAAACGTTATTTGAAAAGGCGGCCTCGTCCGAGTGAAGCGTTCCAGTCGATAAACTAAATTTAGCCGAGGTGCGACGCGGATAGTTATTCGTCGATCGGCGAGAGGCCGGCGCACGAGATGTGAGACGGTTTATGTGTCCCCGTGGCTCGCGCCTGCCTTCTTTATGTCACTCTAAAATGTCAACAGTTGCGGCGGAAAGACGCGAGTGATGCTGCAGATATTGGATTTAAGTCCAATTTATGCGGCTCATCTCTGCCGCCGATAACGCGCACTTGTCAGCGGATATTGCCGCAAATTGACAACTTGCGGGAGATTGCCGCGCCGCGCCGCCGCTAGGATACGACCCGTGCACGCGCGCCGCCGATGTGCGGTACGTTGTGTTGATGCGACCATTGCAAGCGGCCACTGTACGTTACGTGGTTAGGATCACGTACGCTAGGTACGTTACGTGGACACGACCATTGCATGGACGTTACGAGGATTGGACCATAGCACCAGGTCACTGTACGTTACGTTGATGTGACCGTGGTATCTGACCATTGTACGTTACGTGGATGGGACCAGAGCATCTGTACATTACATTGATATGATTACAGTACCTGACCAATGTACGTTACGTGGATACGGTCATAGCACCCGACCACTGTACGTTAATTGGAGATGAGCATAGCACGGGACCACTGGGTGGTGCCTGGAAAAAGAATTACGTGCAGCTCCTTTACGTCCCAACCTATAACAAACTGTACCGATCTGTGCGCTTCTCAACCAATACTGTTCTCAGGTGTATTATTTAACTCGAAACGTACGTCACTCTTTACGATTTCCCTATGTAAGATTGGGATCTAGCTCCCGATGCATTATGTTGTCACTTGTGAGGAATTACTTTCCACTGCTCCCTCGACATTGACACATCGTCCGGCTTCGTATAATTCTTCACGTTGACCCGGATTGCTTCCCCCCCCCCCTCTCTCTCTCTCTCTCTCTCTCTCTCTCTCTTCGTGTCATCCACCCTCTCCCTACCAATCATCTGTGTTCCTCCATTCGTCCCGACATCCTCGCGCCTGTCACACAGCTGATGTTGCGCTGTTAATTAACACCACATACCTGCCCGTCTCTATGCAACATTAGACACGGACTCGGTCAATTCAAGTTATACACCTTACCCTTTATCGCGTAAATGGTATGCAATTTAGGGCCTCGCGAGAGTACCGGTAGCGTGAAATATAAAGAATTTTGAAATACCTTCGAATGAAACTGACGAAGACTGCGAGATGCAGTCGAAATATATGGAGAAAAAAGTTCGTGAGACGTAAATAATTTATTAAATATTTGTAAATAGCACGGTTTCGCATGCAACTATTTTGTTATTCTAAGACCAAATCCAGTAGCGATCGGTTCGCGTATGTATCAAGGCCATGACAAAATATGTACATACAAGACCGTGCGATTATAAAATATGTCCCAATTCCCGCTACCGCTAGGGCCCAAATCGTACACGATTTACGCGATAATCGTATAACAGTCATAAGCACGAACCCAGAACTGGTGATTGTACTGGGTGAGACGGGTCCCTACGGACGTGTCCAGATGTCCCATTATTGGTCCACGTGACGTGTCACAGACAGGTGTTCGTTGTACGTCACGGCGGGTTCCGCATCTCGTGTCAAGGACCGCTCCGTGTCACGCGTAACGTGTCACGGACTAGTATGCATTTCGTGTCGTATGACGTATGACAGACGAATGACCGTTTTAATCCGATTCAGTATTTACTCCTACTAGTTTATTTTATTTAATGCCATGAATGTACATTTATCCATCATGTTACTATTTTCATCACACCTATTGTTTTATTTTTATTTGTTTACTTTTACTATTATGTTTTGGTTCTCTATGTAATTTATTACTTAAATTATTTATTGCACATAATTTTATTTTTGTATACGTTTTAGGTTTACTACCCTTATATGTAACTGCATTATATATGTTTAATTCAATTTACGATTATTTATGGTTTTGTTTTTAGATTATTCAACTGACTGTTTTAATGTTCTAAACAATTGTCTGTAGATTTAATATTTTGTACTGTAAAGCGCCTTAGAGCACTGTGTGGTTATGGCGTTATATAAATACCGTATATTATTATTATTATTATTACGCACGACGTGCCGCGAAAAAATCCGATTCGCGTGTCACGGACACGATTTCTGGCGTGCCACGGACGTTACGCGTGATGCGTAGCCGTAGGACACGTGTCAGTCTCCTTGCGTCGCCGCTCCACGCGACACGTACGGCGCTAACACGCCAGGCGGCCGACGCTTCTTCTCCACATCCAAGCGGTCTATCGATCGCCTCCTCCGCCGCCGTTACACGACACGATTGTTACAGCCATGTCTGTCTCTTCTCGCCGACCTCCGACCGCCATATTTATTTGATGATTTTTTACAATTGCGGCACGCGAAGTTTCGCTAAAACATTGACGACGCGCCGTATGTTTGCTATATACGATAGGTTAGGTCACTGCGCTCCAGCGAACACAATTTATTGTGTGTAGCACACACAAGGCGTCACTGGGATGACAGAGCTCTCAGAGTGGCAGCGCCAAGTCTGTGGAATGCGCTACCCCTACATTTGATGTTAACATCTATGACCATTGCCGCTTTTAAAGTAAAACTAAAGACTTAGCTATTTTCAAGAACTTTTTGTACGGCGCAGAGAGCAACGAATGTTAAACAGCGCCATATAAATGTCACGATTATGATTACGATCATATAATCAAAAGCATGCAGTTGAGTACAACTGCTCGATATCGCTAGCGCAGACTCTCCTAAACTCTAGTCAGTAACGATATCGAAAACGAAACTAATAATTGCAGTATTTACAGGTATTGCTCTGACGTTTATTGATAAATCAGTCAATCGACTTGTGTTCAGAAATGCATACAAGACAAATCGTCTTGTATGCATTTCTGCATACAAATCGGTTGACTGATTTATCAATACACGTTATAGCAATATATGTAAACTTAACAAGCGTGGTTTTAAAATGCATACACATACGCATGCACGCACGCACGCACGCACGCACGCACGCACGCACGCACGCACGCACGCACGCACGCACGCACGCACGCACGCACGCACGCACACACCACACACACACACACACACACACACACACACACACACACACACCAGCAATCTCAGAACAACAAACAAGCCACACGATACGGAATATATTGTTCCCAGATTGTGTTATTTTGCAACAAATTTACTTATTTTGGAGCTTAAGATTTGAAACGTGCCTACAACAAAGAGACCATACAGAAGAAAACACACAAACCTAGAACAAAGGGGACCTTTGGGACAGGAGAAAGACCCCAAACAGAACATACCGCTAGGAGTAGGAGGCCATTGCCGGGCCACAGGAGACACAGTGACCGGGCCAAAGGAGACACAGTGACCGGGCCACAGGAGACACAGTGACCGGGCCACAGGAGACACAGTGACCGGGCCACAGGAGACACAGTGACCGGGCCACAGGAGACACAGTGACCGGGCCACAGGAGACACAGTGACCGGGCCACAGGAGACACAGTGACCGGGCCACAGGAGACACAGTGACCGGGCCACAGGAGACACAGTGACCGGGCCACAGGAGACACAGTGACCGGGCCACAGGAGACACAGTGACCGGGCCACAGGACACGCAGTGGCCGTGGGTAACGCCAAAGTCTTGACCAAGAACTAAACTCCCATAAGAGGAAAGTGAACAAGGCTATTTACATCATACAGAGAACCCCTACCATATCAAATAGAGAACCTCTGCGGTGAACAGAGACTAGGGATGTTAACAGCCGAGTTACCCCGCCGAAATTAATTTCTTATAACAACAAAAACAAGTCGTAATTACGTTGTTGTGACAATTATATCTGGTGTTGCTGCCTTGTTATTGATCGTTTCGGTAAAACGCGGAAGCGAATTTTCGAGACAAACAACACGGGTTGAACAGCACTAATACGCTGAATATCGTCTGTCCCCAAACAAATTGAATTCTCTCATCGTATGTCGGGGACCGGGTCGTCATTGACACGGGCTTGTGCGTCTAACCAGTAACACGGTATTTAATAATGTTTGCACCAGAAGTGTCGTAGTCTATTTTAGAAGGTGTAAACATTTTTCAAGAATGGGACCAGTGAATATGTCATCAAGTTGTAAGGATACTATATTAAAACAAGATTTCTTATTTCACAACTAATACATTTCGAAATGTCGATGCGAGTCGAAATTTATTAGTTGTGATATAAGAAATGTTGTTTGAATACATAAAATGGCAACGTTTCTACATTACTAACCAAGTGAACGCGGAAATTAAACAATGGCGTTGTCTGTTTATTTTATGTCAGCTGTCATCCCGAAATTCTGAGCTAGTCGCCATATTGGCTCCACAAAAATGTGTTGCGTATTCTCAAAGATGAAAACTCTGTTGTTGTATATTTGCGTTGACTCTGGGAATACCATTCACTGCCAATCGCTTTGTAAAGTCGCAAATTGTTGCGGTCAAAGCGGGTAAACTGTTTTATATATCAGCAACTATTGGCAAGTGACTGACGTCTTTTGCAAATGTATTTCGTGCGGCGGTTATGACTCAGTACTTCCAGATAGTGTCACATGGTCGTTGAATTTGACATGTCGGGTGTGTTCTCAACGAAATACCATGAGATTTGTCAAATACATCCTATGTATCATATAACTTATTATTCATAACTAATGTATGT
>JAODUO010000120.1:660000-672500 GCA_025642075.2 Ridgeia piscesae
ACACTCACACACACACAGAAACTGTGTATATTCTCGTTTTGTGTTTATGCAGTCTTTGCATGTTAAGTGAACAAATTATGTGGTGTTAATAGAAGACCAATTCAGAAGATAGGACAATGGGACATCATTGGTGGCGTTAATTGAATTAACGCCACCCCCTCTTTAATTAATTACCCCCTCTCCGTGTCCGTGTCCGTGTCCGTGTCCGTGTCCGTGTCCGTGTCCGTGTCCGTGTCCGTGTGCGTGTCCCTCTCCCTCTCCCTCTCCCTCTCCCTCTCCCTCTCCCTCTCCCTCTCCCTCTCCCTCTCCCTCTCGCTGACGCTGACGCAATGAAACCAGCCACTCTAGACGGGCTTTTCATGTTTGAAACGTTAGAGGTGTTTCTATTTTCGACTGTCCGATATGATATTGTGATATTGACAGATACGTGACGTGTCCATTCAGTCGTGGCTCCGGCGGCCGAGTGCCTGGAGTCTCGTGTTATGTTTCTGATGGTGGCGACCATTGTCTTAAATATGTGGACTCACACACGTTGATCGTCTGCGTTGATATGGTACTGTCTCCCATCTATTACGGCATGAACGCTACGCTACGTAAAAGGCAAGGCAAGTTCCTATATAGCGCAGTATCCAGTCCACAGGACCGTTCAAAGCGCTTTACACTTTACTTCCCTGACAGACCTGTTCACTCAGACACCATCTCGGCTTCTCTGGGAAGCATCCAGCCATATGCTACAATTAATGCACAAAGGCTGCTCGTACACATTTCCACCACTGTCCATAGCCAGGTACTCATTTATACAGCTGAGTGAACTGGAGCAATGAAGAGTGAAAAAACTTGCCCAAGGTTTCAACACCGCAGCACAGGATTCGAACCCGGGTTCTCGTAGTCGAGAATCCGAAGCTCTACCCCTGAGCCATTGCGCTTGCGTTTGCGGTATGTGACTTATGTGTCTCTTCTAAATGCTCCGTATTTCCGTTAACTTGTCGTTAGCTCGTATAGGTAATTATTTGATTGAAACGTTATTATTTTAGGGTAGATGTTTTACAAAATAACCATCTTTTATTTATTTATTTACGTATACATTTGTTATACTTTGCATATACGACACATTATTGCAATCCCTCCAGAGGAATACTTTAAAATCATAATTATTATTACTATTCTCAACTGATTTATATATAGAAAACGTGGCAAATCGGAAATATGCAATGGATGATAAATCTGCCGAATGATTTGGCTACCTGGAATCTATCAGACACTAGTATTTGTTTCGACAATTATTTGTGGCCATATATATATATATATATATATATATATATATATATATATATATATATACATTCCTATCATAATGATACAAATTTAGTGCCGCCTAGCGGTAGTAAGTCGAGTGACCACTAGACGGCGATGTCGTAGTACGAGCATTATATTCCCTGAGGTGGCGGGAAAAGCAATATGCCACTATGCCACTATGCCACCGCGCCAGGCATCGTTCTACGTGCGCGTGATGCAACGTCGAGCGCGCTCGGGAATGAACAGCGCTATTATCAAATGTCTCGTAAAAATAATAGCAATTGCGAAAAACTCCCGGAAATGCATTTATCGTGTCATCTGTGCTCAAATGCTTTCATTGATAACATTTATTCTATCACAAGATGCATTTCAACTTATTCCTTCGAGACGGCATATGGCGAAATTGTTTACAGTGGAAACATTGTTAGTCGCGCGACCAGACATAGCGTAAATGTGTGTGAATATATGAAAACTAAATGGGAGGCTACATTGTTGCATAATGTGTGTGTGTGTGTGTGTGTGTGTGGGGTCGTGTGCGTGTGCGTGTGCGTGTGCGTGTGCGTGCGCGTGCGCGTGCGCGTGCGCGTGCACGTGCGTGTGTGTGTGAGAGAATGTGTGTATGTGTGTGGTATTTTGTTGGTGTGTATGTGTCTTGCTGTTGTACCAAATATAACATCACCGATATACCTTCAGTAATATATCGATGCAGTGTTGGCTCAAGATTATAACGTTGACGTCCATCATGCATGCGCACGCACACACGCGCACGCGCAGATGCGCGCGCACACACACGCAAAAACACACACGCACGCACGCACGCACACCACCACCACACACACACCACCACACACACACACACACACACACACACACACACACACACACACACACACACACACAACACACACACACACACACACACACACACACACACACACACACACACACACACACACACACACACACACACACACACACACACACACACACACACACACACACACACACACACACACACACACACACACACACACACACACACACACACACACACACACACACACACACACACACACACACACACACACACACACACACACACACACACACACACACACACACACACACACACACACACACACACACACACACACACACACACACACACACACACACACACACACACACACACACACACACACACACACACACACTATTATTTCTTCATTTACAGATTCCGTTCCCGCTAAATGACATCCGGGTACTGGCACTTCCGGATTACCAATGACGTCCGGAGTAAAGACGACGTTGCACTCTAGAAGACGAAGCCACTAATGGCGCTGACCGGACGGTCCAACGGACGGACGGACGGACGAGGCACTTAGCAGAAACCCGTTGGTGGCATCGCCCGTCTCCGCGGTGGGACTATCGCGCGAGAGAACCGCCGAGAAGTAAATGTCGTCGCCCCCTCCACGGACACAGCGACCGTCCGGGACACGCGGCAATTTGATGCGAGGGCCGCCCGGCAATTTGATGCGAGGGCCGCCCGGCGATTAATGCCGCCATTATCCCGCGCGTCGTAACCAAAGGCCGCGGAGTCTGTCGCGCATGCGCTCTGGCCTTTACGTCGGTTCCCATCGACTCGATCATCTTGTCTCATTACGTCCCGCCACTTCGCCGCGGGAGGCAAGGGGCACGCACGGGATCGGCGTCCGACACCTTAATCCTAAATTAATGTCATTGTTAAATTGTCGACCCGTGCTGACCGTCCCGCGAGGCGCGCGCAATTCCGGTGCATTTCGCGCGAGCGAGCCGTGCGGTAACGACACGGCGCGAGGACACGACGCCCCGACGCCGGCATCGGCGCGCGAAGCGAACACAGGGAGGGCGCCAGAGGCAAACATTTGAAGGCGAATATCGTCTGCCCGAGTTGCTTATAATATATCCCGTCGTAATCGAGTCACCACAGCATATCATATGTACAAGTGTATATCTCCAATTATAAATTACTGCCTCTGTTTTCACTAGACTAATGTTGTCATTTGTAAATCAATCAGGCGTGCAGCGCAGAGGCATGAAATGGAATCACTGCAGTGTGAAAAGCCAGCTATCTAGCTAACACATGCACACAACAGACTAAAAATAAACTGCAACCAGTTGGCCTGAACGAAACTTCACCAGCATTGAGGCGTGTGAACCCGTCGGGCGTTCTACCTACCACGCCACCGCGCCCTACACTCAGAATGACCGCTAGTGGCGCGCGCTCCTTCAACGACAGTGGCAGTCGGCTGACGCTAATGGAGAGCGGCAGTGGCCAACACGACGAGGCGACGTTACGCCGGTACCAACGCCCCACGGACCGCCGCCACTCTATCGATGCCGCCGCGAGAACGCGAGGAGTCGAGGCCCCGCCATCGGCATCAAATATTCAGCGGCGGCGGCTGAATATTTCATGCGGCGGTACCGAGGAAAGGAACGCAAAGTGACAAGGACAATTACCGACGACGGTGATCTGTCATCCGCCGCATTAGAAGAATCACAACGTCACCGCGCGAGTCAAATCTGCGCGCGCGCGCGCGCGAGATCGCTCGCGGGCATCGGCATTCGGCATGCGCGGGGCAGGGGACGGATGCGTGGAGCGCGCGCACGGAACGGAGGGATGGAGCGTCGCTTTGCACCCGCAGGAGGCGGCGGCGACGGCGCGTCAGAACACGTTAATAAAGACAACGCACGCTAGCTGTTTCCGACAGCGCCTGCCATTAGGCAGACAGGCGGCTGCGTTGACACGCTGTCGGCGAACACCGTCGCCGCCTTTGCTCGAATTGAGTGAAACGTTGACGGTGATGACGTGTCAAACGTAGAGACACGGGGGGTGGAGGTTGTCTCATCGCGTGCGCGATTATAAATACTCTGCTAAATACTCCGTAAGTCTCCGTTCTAGTTGGTGTTGTTATTATTGTTATTGTATTATTATTATTATTATTACTATTACTATTATTATTATTAGTAGTAGTAGTAGTAGTAGTAGTAGTAGTAGTAGTAGTAGTAGTAGTAGTAGTAGTAGTAGTAGTAGTAGTAGTAGTAGTAATAGTAGTAGTAGTAGTAGTAGTAGTAATAGTAGTAGTAGCAGTAGTAGTAGTAGCAGCAGCAGCAGCAGCAGTAGCAGTAGCAGTAGCAGTAGCAGTAGCAGTAGCAGTAGCAGTAGCAGTAGCAGTAGCAGTAGCAGCAGCAGCAGCAGTAGTAGTCCAACCTCCAACTAATCATCTTCCATGCTCCGTTTCTCGGAGCCCCAAACTCTTTTCACTCTAACACCGCCGACCAACTCGTCCCTAACACAACTCAACGCTCCACGAAAACCAAAGCCGCACCTCCGCCATTGCGCGCGACACTCCATCTACACAAACAAGTCGTTAATAATCATCTATACAGCTGAAATGTGACGCACTAGGTCCGACACTGTGCAGGAAGTTTACGTGAATCATACATGTATATTGCATTTACAGGTCGTGATAGATGTTCAACAAACAACGAACTTGACTGAACTATTTGTTTTGTTTGGACACATTCTATTAGCTGCTAAGTGTTTGTCCGTGACTCGTGACACTGGAGCTGAATTGATATGACGAGTCACCTTCTTCACGGTTTTTCACACGCACCGTCACTTGCTCTTCGCAGATATCCGACAAATTTCAAATCAGTAAGTACGACACGACTACACCACTGGGATTGGAATTGACCATTTATGCGGGCGATTTCTTTGATCAAAAGCTTTATGTGCTTTGCCCATTTGCCCGGATATACTAAAGATTAGCACACATCTAAGACACTTGGCCCATCTGTGTCCGTTACTTTCCACTTCTAGCTGCAAACCCCGGGGATCGTAATCCAAATGTACGAAACGCAGAAGTAAATGTTTCATGACTGGTTAACGTAATCGACAAGAGTCCCTCATTTCAACTCTCACGGATGTGAAGTGCTCTTGCGGAATGTTTTCCAGAAAACAGGTGAGCCTTACATATTCAGTCCCGTCCCGTCCCGTCCCGTCCCGTCCGTCCCGTCCCGTCCCGTCCCGTCCCGTCCCGTCCCGTCCCGTCCCGTCCCGTCCCGTCCCGTCCAGTCCAGTCCAGTCCAGTCCAGTCCAGTCCAGTCCAATCCAATCCAATCCAATCCAATTCAATTCAAGTAACTTTAATGTCCTTAAAAAAGATATACATCGTACAACTCATGATCGCCTCTAACATACGAAATGATGAAATACAAAATGTAACCACACAAAATAGCAAACCCGTTGGCATCAATATCGCTTATTTAACATTCTAACTGCCACAGGCACAAAGCTCCTGCTGCAACGAGCCGTTTTGCATTTTATGCAACGATAATCTCCTTCGAGACGGAAGAACATGAAAGTATGTAAAGAGCGGGTGATCAGACTCAGCAGTGACACCACGAGCTTTCTTCAAGATTGCAAGGTCGATCATTTGGGACAGCATTGGGGTAGGTAAACCAATGATTGTGGCAGCAACGTGTGAGGTTTTTAGAAGCCTGGAACGGTTACCAACGGAAAGAGCAGGATAGTAACAAGTACTGCATGAGAGGCTCAATGATGCTATATAGCCGATATGTCTTAAAACTATCGTATTGTGCCGTAATTACATCACAGTTCTTAGTTTTATTCACGTCAAGTATTACCTGTTGATATTTTAACAACTAATTTAATATTATATCAAAAATACACTTCTTTTCTTCAAATGTAAACCAAAACATTTTTTAAACATTAAAAATATGAAAGCTATCCTTGTCTAACGGTTAGTAGCCGGAAGTGACGGAACTGGGACCCGGGTGTGTCAATTTCGTCACGTTGAATGACCCATTTCCGTCATACGAGGGTGTCTTAATTCAGGCACAACAATAAACAACATTTGTGTTTCAACATCCCAGCTGTATTATAAGTAATATTGAATACCTTAAATATACCAGCAGCGCGCTTCATCATATGAACTTTTATCATTGCATGAATAGCGTACTTTGTCGAAAATTCTTTGCTGAAAACTATACGCAGAGGGAGGCAGACCGTCCTGCCCAGACGCGGCCTAACACTGGCACATGTTGCGAATTTGCGGTGGCAATAGAATGACAATGCTTCGTCTTCCATGGAAGTTGGAACCAACACAATTTTGGCCGATTCATCATAGTTGAATATCAGATGTGATTTATCATGAAGCTTAGTTTTCTCTGTTGTTGATTCCAGTACATCGAAGTAATCCTGGATCACCTCATCGTTCGCGTTAATAGCCGACCTCTGTCGATTGCTCAGAATTTGCGGAGAGATAAGTCATTGGGCCTATCCCTGGACCATCTTCACCATTTGGGAGTGGGTCCCTTGTCTCCAAAACACGTTTCTGCGCGTCTCTCTTAATCTATATGGCCCACGCTAAGCTGATCATGTGAGATCGGTCCACTGGAAATCTACGGACTGACATGTAACGTTGTCGCGCTTACATTTTCCCGGGCGTTATAAACTATCCGGGTGACGTTTCTGCGCATGCGCGATAAACGTAAACCGATCAATGTGCAGCGAAACGCAAAGCATTTATCATATAAATACCACGGGCTGTTCGTTAACTCTGCTGTGGTGATTACTGTGAAGAGTTGCTTAAAATTTCGTTAAATACATTAAAATAGTACGTCTGTTTAAATCACTGTCACGGATTATGGCGCATTGCAGGCGACTGATTTGCACTTGCTATCAAAACATCTCAAAACGTGTTTACCCCATGTTAATTTGCGACAAATAATATCGGTGAAAGGTTATATACGTCCTAATGAACAACCCGTGGTATTTTTTACCCGTTTTGCTGCATTTTGATGATTTGACATTGATCGCGCATGCGCAGAAACGTCACCCGGACAGTTTATAACGCCGGGAAAATGTAAACGCTACACCGTATTATAGTTCTGTGGGCTGTGGGGTGACCGACCATGGCAATGGGTGACTTTGCCACGCACACGGTCCGACAGCGTCGTTCTTGGTACGCTGTACTTCTTAAAACAGAGTATATGGACATTGCCACATGTCGTCAGGCTCCCAGGATTAAGTTTTCCTAGGAACAACCAGAGTAGCCTGAACATTAATAACATTCATTTTCATTTCATTATGCCTGTTTGCTCGCTGGGAGCATAGGCCATCGACCAAGAAACGCCACTGTTTTCTATCCCTTGGCATCCTCTCCATATCTCTCCTGGTGTATCCCATCTCTTTTGTTTCCTTTTCTGTGTCTCTTTGCCAGGTGTTTCGTGGCCTACCCCTTCGCCTCTTCCATGGGGGTTCCATGTGATGGCTTCACGGGTGATGGTTTCTGGTGGTTTCCTGAGTGTGTGTCCAATCCACCTCCATTTTCTCTTCTTTTTTCATTTTCTATGGGTAGTTGCTTGGTCATTTTCCAGAGTGTAGTGTTGGATACCTTGTCTGTCCACTTCAGGTGTAAGATTCTGCGCTGGCATTTGTTGACGAAGGTCTGTATTCTTTTTAGTGTCTTCTGTGTACTTCGCCATGTCTCCGATCCATAGAGTAAAACTGTAAAACTGTCTTGACATTTGAATTGAATATTCTCAATTTTGTGTTAATTTTGATTTGTTTTGCTCTCCAAATGTTTCTCAACATGATGAATGCAACTCTTAATAACATATTAAATACAAAAAAATTATAACTTACATGTGCATGGTAATATCGCTACTTTATGAGCACCATGCCCCCTAATTATTACACCCACTATCGAATCATCCTAATTTAGTTGGTGCGAGGGTTTTCCTAAATGCAAATGGGGGTTTTCCTAAAACAAATTAATCACTGCATATCCCTTTTCCATTGTAGACCTAGCTTGTGACGACGTTAGGACATCTATGACGGAATTAGGGCAACTTTGTAAACAGGGTGACTCAATTGCGTCAAACGATATCTTTTAGGTGTCCAAATTCTGTCATAATTATGTGTGGCGTTTTCCTCGGCTATTTTGACGTATGCCCAGATTTCATTGACGAGAATGTCTCTCTCTGGTGGGCAATGAAGGAATTAGCAAGATCCGATTACTTCACATAATAACTTTCAGAAAATGTTTTATAACAGCAACAACTGGTGGTTATATAGACGAATACAGTACTGAGTATGTCAGCTTTTGAGTTGTGTGACTTTAAATTGTATTATTCTTTACTAGGAGACACCAATTGTAATAGAAAAGCTCACAAACCAGTAGAACGCCCTCACCACAACATGCAGCGGCTAATCTGATGTCGGCTACTTGCGCGCCGGGGGAACATGACGTCATTATGACGGAATTTGGGTACCACACGTTACATACGCCGTTGTTATTGACATTAGACGTTTACTGTATTATTGACACTTAAATTGTAACATGAAACTTACGCCGTTACACGAGAAAAAAACATTACGGAAATTGATTGTTGTTCGTGTTATGATATCCGATAAAAAAGATCGGTATATAGGAAACAGGTAAATATCGGAACACGTGATGTCACAGAGTCGTATGCTGCGCACAAGTTCGCTTTGTCGAAAGTTGTGCGCACATTACATTATTAAATACACAATTGTTAGCCAAATGGTGACAATGAAGATAAACGCATCAGAAACGTCGTTACTGAGGCAAAACATAGGCCTAACATAAAAACAATCGGCAAAAGCAGTTGAAAACACAATTCGCCGACATTACGGCGAATTGGAATTAGGTGGGAAGTCACCCAAAACATCATAAATAGTTTATGCAATTATGCCGAGTAAATATCCGTACTCAACGACACGTAAATCGCGTAGATTCTCGCGCCACCGTAAACGGGCATACGGAAGACGCGCTTCAACGCCGAGAGGTAGGGATCGTTACCGGGATGGAATCGTATAAATCAAATCAATATGAGCTTAACAAGGGCATTGTTCGGACGTTTCCGCATAATTAGTTCGACGTTTCGTACAACTTCCTCAATTTACGCATTCGTCCTTGGCCAGGCGCCCGTAAATCGTGAATTGGCTAATGACCATTGAACACGCGCGAGTGACTATTACAACGACGACACAGAAACAATGCTCTCAGCCACGTGGCGCCGGCAGACTGATTGTTTAATCGATAAGTGTAAACAATTCCGTCGATGGACAATCTTGATTGCATCAAGAATTACGGCGAGAGCGTCCGCTGTCAGCAGTAAGTAAGTAACTTTTATCTCACAGCGCAACATGTCCAAGAACAAAACTAAAGTATATATTAAATTGTCAGCGTGTTGCATTGAATGGATGTCACTTGGCTAAAAGCCGTCTTCCAGTGACACCGTCATCATTTAAAATGACCATAATTACTATAGGTATATATATATATATATATATATATATATATATATATATATATATAT
The DNA here is from genome assembly GCA_025642075.2 of Ridgeia piscesae. Lineage (NCBI taxonomy): Eukaryota > Metazoa > Annelida > Polychaeta > Sabellida > Siboglinidae > Ridgeia > Ridgeia piscesae. Next base: position 669,709 of record JAODUO010000120.1, read on the forward strand.
ATATATATATATATATATATTTATAGTTTTACAATAAAATACAACAATAGAATTGTCAAGATCAAAGTAAACACATTGCCAGGCATCAACAAGTATGTACTACTAAACATGGATATATAAAATAAATAGTTTGTTACTGTTGCTCTTGATATCTGACAACGATCCGAGAAAATTGAACCACTTTTTGAATACAAATGAGTATTATTATGTAAGAAATGTAAGAAAGCATGGATGAGAATGGATGAATCGAAACAAGATTCAAGTTAACTTGGGCTACTTTAAACACTATAGTAACTTAGATTGCATTCTTGACATCTAGGTTTTAAACATATCACTTGATAAGTATTTAACTAGAAAACACGTAACATTTGTTTTAACTTCGACCTGTGATTAACTTTTCTTATTAACTGTTGTTTATCTATTTTATTCCCCATTCTTGTAAAATGATGTCTAGGTAACTTCGAAGAAAAGTTAGTTCTAGGTTTCTCTTCTCTTGACTGTTTATTCTTGTATCTGTGGTAACATTTTTATTATACAATTTCTAAACGACTTAGGTAATAAATTATGATGAAAGTCATACATAAATAATGAAGTCTGTAGTTTAAATACATCTAAGATTTTCAATATTTTAAAATTATATTTAATAAGTTAAGAGAGGTCGAATTTGATATATCATTAATATAGATTAGAAAAAGCACAGGCCCTAATATGGATCCTTGTGGTACTCCATGAATTAATTTTATCAGTGGTGATTTGCAATCATTCATTTCAATGTACTGTTTACGATTTGAGAAGTAACTGGAGAACCATTTATTACTGGTGCGTCTAATTCCATAATGACGTAATTTATACAGCAGAATATCCTTGCCTTTGAGTAAATGGAATATTGGGTGTATAGTGGAATGTTTAGAGCGGAATCCTTATTGATGTTTATATAGCATGTTATACTTCCCAAATAATTTATTAGTCTGTTACACAAAATTTTTCCCTTTTTTTTCTGGGAATGGAGAGTTAAAGTGTGTTAAGAGTGGAGAGTCAGAACAAGAGTCATTCCTGTTAAGAGTGAAGTGGAGAGTCAGTTATTTCTGTTAAAACGTAACGACAAAACAACGGCTAATAAGTAACAAGAGACCAGCAATGCATATTGTACAACCCGTATACACAATAAAAATATGTATGTATAAACATATAAATAAACAACTCGTGAACTTCATTGTTTACTATTAGGGGTGTATCAATAAATCGTACTATCAATGTCGCAAGCAATGCCATCGGTAGTAAATTATTAGTCGATATTTATCATCGACGGAATATTTAACTATCCATAATGACATCAGTTGGCAAATTATCCACAGGTTATTTATATTTTCTATTGTAGATTGACTTCTTTATTGATCAAAACCACCAACCGACCATAGCTCCGTCATTCGACGACTCACCCTGTTTATTACAAACAGCTGCATGCCAAGCCACGCGGTGGCGCCACACATACATTATGGTTATGAAGTGCTTTCCTATTTTATTCTGCCATTTCTTGTTGATGCTAATTGTTCAACTGTTGGAACAGCAGCGTTATCCGAATAAGTCTCAAACGTCAACAAGAACTATCCACACCCACAGTCTCCCAATTACTCTTTGTCACCGCGGCAGACCTGTTCACGGCGAACACTATTTAGACGTCTCCGGGAAGAAGCATTCAGCCATGCTACAATTAATGCGCAAACATAATGTGTACACAAATACCGATCACCATTCAGGTAATCATTCACACAACTGTAGCAGCGTAGAATGACGGAACTACGATTCAGGAACCGATCATGGGTTCTGGTTACCGTCGGCCGAATGTTTCGCCACCACGCCACCGCGCCTTGACGACAGACGACGATTGTAGCGACTGCGTGACGCGAGCTTGCGACGTCTTCGCCGGCGATACTGATGTCATTTGCAGGGAGACTCTCTATACAATAAGTGTAATCCTTTTAGGTAAGCGCGGGCCACGCCTCGGGCCGGCTGCGTGGAACTTGCATTGAGAGTCGTCACTTGTCAACATGAGCCGGTGTAACATCGTTAGTTGCTCCCCGGCGGTTTCCCGGTGACGATCTCCAGTGGCACTAGACGGGGCTTGACGTCGTGGACACTACGCGTATCCGCAACACACGCCACCGCGGCTTATCTGTCCGTCACGTGATCCGTCGCCTCGAACAACGAGGTCCGTGAAATTTGCAAAATGGCCGCCGCGTACAAGACGTGTCGTGTATTTAGTTGGCATTCTGGTGGTGCATGGGGTTTTCCTTCGCGGGAAAACAGCGTGGAACGTTTAAGTGAGAACTGCACGCGAGGACAGGCACCTATCGCTCAGCCCGTGTGACGCAGCTGTTGTTGGTAAGGGAAATGTTGGGCTATTTGTATTCGAAAGGTATTCGAACATTTATTGTAGCGTGGCTGAATGCTTCACATATAAGTCGCGACTGTATTCAGTTTAACAGGTCTGCAATTGAATCAAGTTTAAAGCGGGTTGTGCAATCATAAGGACTGGAAACTACGTGATGTAAAAACTCACCATTACATAGCCTCTGTCTCATACCGCTATAAGTCTAACATCGATAAAGAAGCACTGGCCCTTTGGAAATAGTACGTCTACTAAACAGAACTGGGTGGACATGTCGAGAGAGACTCTAAGCGGGTGAGTACAGCGGGCGAGGGGAAAACGACTCACGAGGCAGATGAGAGCAAATATACATCTCGCACCTGCATTGCATATATTTAATAACGTGTTAATTCGCGCCGTCAAC
>JAODUO010000120.1:677500-692500 GCA_025642075.2 Ridgeia piscesae
GAGAGAGAGGAGAGAGGAGAGAGGAGAGAGGAGAGAGGAGAGAGGAGAGAGGAGAGAGGAGAGAGGAGAGAGAGAGGAGAGAGGGAGAGAGGGAGGGGAAGGGGAAAGGAGGAGGAGAAGGAAAGAAAGAGGAGAGGGGAAGAGAGAAGGAGGAGGGAGAGAGAGAAAGGAGAAAGGGGGAAGGAGAGAGGAGGAGGAGAGGGGGAAGAAGAGGAAAGGGAGAGGAGAGGGAGAGAAGGAGAGGAAGAGAGAGAGGAAGGGAGAGGAGAGAGAGAGGAGAGAGGAAGAGGGAAGGGAGGAGAGAGAGAGGGAGAGAGAGGAAAGAGGGGAGGGGAGAGGAGAGGAGGAGAGAGAGAGAGAGAGGGAGAGAGGAGAGGGAGAGGAGGAGGGGGAAGGAGGGGGAAGAGGGGAGAGAGAGAAGGAGAGGAGAGAGGAGAGAGGAGAGAGGAGAGAGGAGAGAGAAGAGAGGAGAGAGGAGAGAGGAGAGAGGAGAGAGGAGAGAGGAGAGAGGAGAGAGGAGAGAGAGCATCTTCTCTGCGTAGTAGGACTGTGCCACAGGCGGTTTAAATGTTGTTTCATTTGGAGTGATCGCATCAACGGAAAAACCGACATAAACGACTTGTGCGTCACTTGTCACGCCGCGTTTGCCAACCTTGTATCGTTCCTCTCAATTGCAACAACCTGCCGGCTTTATGGATTGAACATGTCTCCCGTTTTTACTGCAGTAAATAACACCGAATAGCCTAGCGGTCGGTGTATCCGTTCAATTATGCCAACATGTTTTAACCGTATCCATCTGTGCAACAAAACCGAACATTGATTTCCCCGTAACGCGCACGGCGCGCAATAATGACGCGTGTATATTAAAACAGTCAATTCGAGTTTTTGCCTGTCTCATCTAAAATTCAATTTAGGAATGTGTCTTTCTTTGATCTCGCGAAATCCACTTGACCGACATGTCCAGTGTGTTGAATGTAAAGGTCAGCGCGGCCACTGGCTTCGCAACTCACCAGTCATGACGACCAAACTGATTTCTTTCGGCGATCTCAATAACAGTCCGCATTTTTTATTTACCAATCTGCGGATATCGCATTCTAAGTTATTCAGAGACGAAACAATTGGACGTCGAAAACACGGATTTGGCGCCTCAGGACAAACCAGCCCATGACGCAGCTACACGTATAAGATGAGACTCCGCGCGACACCTAGAGAGCTGTTTTGGAACTACGTTACGTCAGTGTTCCACGTCGTTGCGATGTGCAAACCACTAACACACTATACGTGACTTTAGAGGTGGTGAAACACCACAATTAGTGTTTGTCCGCCATTACTCCCCGAAAGCCTTCTTAAGAAAAAGGCGTTTTAGTGTGATGTTTGATTGTTTTCAAGCACTTTTACACTGGCCAAGCTTGTACAGTGTATACTGAATGTACTAATTTATTGGATCTTCTACGATGTATCACTACATTTCCGCTAGTTCCTCGCCCATTCGCACAGTCGCAAGTTGCAGACCTCACCAATATTCCAAAGTCCGTCCCAATATTCGGACGAAATTAAGGTTTGAAGAATGGTTTTTTTTCCGAAAAACAAATTCACGAGTTTCCGACACGTGGTCAGTTAAAGCAATATATGTTTCATGCCAGGAGATAGATTAAAGGAAACATTGTAATTACATTGTAGTCCTGCACACATCTACATAGAGGGGCCGCCTTGTAAATGGTGACGTACTGCAGACGGCTAGGACCTTTGGGTGCAGGCGTATCAAGGCACGTGCGAGTATGTCTGTGAATTTGCGCCGTCATGGTAACACGTTACCATCCTCGCTAGCGCACGTGACGTCAGCACACGGCGAATAGGCGCAATGCGATATATCATGTTTAATTTATATATAGACTGTATCATGATGTTTGTAATGTGCTTTAACACATAAACACGCATACGCGAGCGCGCGCACACACATGTACCCACTCACACGCGCGCGCACGCACACACACACACACGCACGCACGCACCACACACACACACGCACGCACGCACGCACGCACGCACGCACGCACGCACACACACGCACGCACGCACGCACGCACACACACGCACGCACGCACGCACGCACGCACACACACACACACACACACACACACACACACACACACACCACGCACGCACGCACGCACGCACGCACGCACGCACAAACACATTACAAAATACGTTACTGTTTTTAAACAGGTACATCTTCCTGAACATTTAGAGTACATAATATTTGTCCTCGGTACGAACAGATCATTATCTATTTATAGTTCGATCGTCAAACAACAGCTGGTTATCATTCACAACCGATGTTGCACATTGGTCTTGACATATGGAATCGCATTTGTCATTTCCCCGAAACGAGGCCAGTGTTCGGGGGGGGGGGGTTCATAGGTGGGAGTTGGGGTTTTCGTAGGATGAACGCACGCAGTGTAGGCGGTGTCGTCGTAATTTATTTCACACGAAAGTGAAATTAGACAAGTATCAACAAACCCACTTGATACGACACGCATAGCGTGAACGACACTCGATTATTAATGCAGCGTCATTAATAAACCATCATTACAATCATCGCTTTCGCTGCTCCCGTGATGTCTTGTATCGATGTCTTAGTGCAATCATTTGTGGCCGGTCTAATTTCGTTTTAATGGAGCATTTATGCCAATTGCACTGAATGTATTATTAAGTGAGTGTAATATTTCGTTGAATGACATCGAGTTCGTAGAAATAGTCATTCGACTGTACTGAACTGAACACCTTTTCCAAAATGTATTCATGCGTCATTATTGTAATTTCAAAACATGGCCAACCTAACATCTCACGTTACTTCTCTAGCAATTGTGAGTGAGCACGTTGTTATTTCTCAGATTCATAGAAGGATTGCATATTATAATTTATTTTATTTTAAGATGATATCGTTCTTCAAAGGGTGTTGTTTAAAAATGTAAAGACATCCTGCACAGACGTCTAGACACGTTGTCCTGTCGTAGGCATTGTTTAGTATATACGTTCGTGCATGATTTGGTCATTAACACATACGTAACTGTTCCACAACAGGCCGCTGTCTCCGGTCCTCTCCACAGGTAAATATCCCACCAAAGGTAGCTGTTCCATTTACCAGCAGACGTAACTGTCCCATGTCCCAGTACAGGTAACTAACTCTCCCAGTACAGGTAACTAACTCTCACAGTACAGGTAACTGTCCCCTGTCCCAATACATGTAACTATCCCCTGACCCAGTACAGGTAACTATCCACGTCCCAGTACTGGTAACTGTCCCAACAGAGGGCCTTGCACCTTCTCCCACTATAAGCAGAAGTCCCCTCTCCCACCACCCAACAAGGGTAGTAATCACACCATGTCCCATCGACCGTAACATTCTCCAGTCACACCACTAGCAGGTGTCCCCCTCCCACAACGCCTACCTACGTCACCTCTCCTGCTACAGGTAACTGTCCCACTACGGGTGACTGTCCCTGTCCCATCGTGAGTTACTTTTCCCTGTCCCAGTACAGGTAAATGTCCACCACACTTGACTGGGATCATAATCCGAAGTTGACGTAGAATCAGATGCCGTGAAGCTAACTCCACTGTAAGCAAGGTGTTTGGGACGCCATCATAGTCAGCTAGGTCAGCCTCGTTCTGGATACTCATGAATTGTGCATGAAGAGATTTTAATAAAGGATGAGACCGCGGAAAGAGATGTATGTGGCGAGACGGGTGTTTACTGGTCAAAACAGCGACATGTCTTACACGGAAATAATCAAATCGACAACAAACCGACTACAACTGTGGTCAAAGGTGTAAAGCTTAAAATAATTGGTCAAAACAACGACAAACCGTAAAGGCGAGGGGAACTAAATGGCCAAAATCGAAACAACGGCTACAACACTAGTACTTTTGTATCAAATAGATACACAGTTTGATACAAAAAGTGTGACAGTCTTCGACTTCGCCTAGGTATAAAAAAATCAGAAGAGAGAGTAACAACGACGATAATTATATTACAATACGCCAACTACCACAATGACTGACTAGGAAGTGAGATGGAAGGATATAACGACAAGCTTAGATCACGTCCAGGAAATGGGCGTGAGATCACTGACGCCTGGAGACAAACGTCGCTAGCCGTAGATAAAGAGGATGACCACTATCTGGGACAGATGATGACTCCGTAACACAGCCAGAGAACGCCCATAGCGTGCTCCCTAACTCAACTGGCATGGTGACAAATGACGCTGCCTACGCAAGACGACTGTCGGCAGATTCTGCGGCTTCATTACTATTCCTTATCCGACGAATATCTCACCCGTAATTGACCGGTACGTGCGCTTTGGTGCACGCGTGCAGACGGTTATAAAGCAGTACAAATAACAATAACGATGCGTGTTTACGGAAGCAGGTACCGCGTACGTACGGCCGACTTGTTGCTTTACGTTGCGTTTGATGGTACGCTGTCGTGAAGAATGCGAAACCACCAAACAGCCGTCGGCGTGAGCGACAGCGTAATGTTTCAAGTGGCAGTTTGCGAGCAAATTGGTGAGTTCCCGTGGGATCCGAGAAACGCTATCCCGACATTGACTGATTAGGTTTCGCTGCCTATTTATATGGTTTGTTCGAAGCACGTGTTCAACATGCATAACCGGCGACGTTTTGCAAAAATAACACGCATAAATCGCGCATCCCACCATCACGTGACCAGCTTTCGCGCGGTCAGAATAAACTGCGAATAACGTACACTTCAAAACATGCGAAGCTCGCGTGGAATCTTGAGAAACCCATGCAGGGGTATTGATGTTGAAATGACTGATGGACGGCGTATTTCGTGGTGCCATCGTCTCCGTGTGTCTATGCTACAAATATGTTGTCAGCGTATCACACGAAGAACGGACCGAATATATTTAAAACGTTCGTGAAAGCATTCCGGAGTATCTTTTATTAATGCGATCATAGACGGTCAGGAATCCACGGTGAACGGGGTATTTGCGTATTAGTCAAGGAGTGTATCATCAAAACGTGATGTCCGTGTAAAGTTTGTGATGACGCAAGTTAACCCTCTTGAATGTTAAGCGAATCGCGGGTACTGGCAAAGATACTATTGGCTGTCTGGTAATCTGCACAGTTATTTGTTATGACTGATTTAAGAAAAACGCGATAAACTGCGTCTGGGTAGGTTTTTGTATTATTCGAAATGTATGTATCTAGTCCGATGGAGCATTTATTTCGCTGGAACAGACCCCGTGTTACCATGGTAAAATATACAATGACAGTCATATTACAAAATAAAGCTTTCTTTCTGCATGCTCACTTTTCATTAGTATACCTTATTCAAAAAAATCTTCTCACTATCATATATATATATATATATATATATATATATATATATATATATATATATATATATATATATATATATATATATATATATATATATCAAGACAACAGATCTGGAAGCAGCATGCTGACGACCACGGATGGACAGTACGGCTGCCAAATGACGATGATGACAATGATCATGTCTAGACTACATTAAACGATATAACCATTGTTTTGTAATGTGTCATTTAACACAACGAGGATAGGAAACGTTCACACGAAGAGGTTGCAAATTACTGAACGAATGCTCAGACTGCCGGCTCGACGTCCTGATTATATCGAATTCCATTGAAGCAGAACTGATATGGTGGATATTCGGGAAACTACTTCCCAAGTTTCCAGGCTGCCATTGACAAGGCATTGGGATCTACTTCGCGCTGCTGTGTTCTGTGGCGTAGTCTGAACGAAACTAAGTACAGCTTTAGTTCTCATCCTCGCGCGCCAGGGGTCGCTGCGGTTGATTACGTCAGTACCAATTCTTCCCTACCGCTGGCACATCCCTTTCAAAAAGTCCTCTTTTACCAGTGAAATTGCTCACGAGGAGTGTCGTCGGCCTCCGGTCATGTGATATAATATTTGACTACGCTCACTCCCCAGCTTTACGGAAACGAGCAGCCAGGGATAGTAGCGTAACACAATGCTCCCTGGCTTGCGAGGATGTCAGTTCTAGGAACGTTTACATTGTTCGTGTATTTGTGAGACTGTGTGTGTTTTTGTTTGCATGTGTGTGTGTGTGTGTGTGTGTGTGTGTGTGTGTGTGTGTGTGTGTGTGTGTGTGTGTGCGTGCGTGCGTGCGTGCGTGCGTGCGTGCATGTGTGTGTGATTTTGTGTGTTATTAAATATGTATGTGTGATTGTATGTGTGCATACAGTTATGCATGCATGCATGTCTACATATGTACGCACATATGTAGGCCAATAAATATACGTATTCACAACCGTGCATACGTACATACGTACACACTGTACGTACGTACATGCACATTTCGTGTTTCCTGCCCTCGACACCCTTCCTCTGTCTTCCACCTTTTAATTACCCGTGTTGTAACGGAACACGGTCCAGTCGCCTGGCACACTCAGCTCGGTCTGACGCGACCTGTCAGTCCTAGCGACAGTCTGCACGGCGGCAGCCGTAGCTTTGGCGGATCAGGTGCAATTTATATTGTTATTAATAAGGCGTCGGTTTGTGATGCCTCGACCAATCAGACGGCGCCGTCACAATACAGCCCGGTGTAAGGTGAGGTCGACTCTCAGTTGACAGTCTATTTGCTCTCTCGGTTTGGACTGGATCGCGGAGACGCACTCGCGGTGTAGTTGAAATTACAATAACGTGACACGAATATAACGCGTTATAATGCCAGCACAATGGTGACTTATTTCGTCAAGGAGCATCATAGCACATCCAGGCGCGCTGATGTTTTGCGACTAGCCTCCCATTTCATCCATTATGATCATAATATGTACAAAAAATAATATTTCATTTTTGCTAGTATGTCTAATCTATTGATCGGTTTACCACATAATTTCTTTATCAAGTTTCAGATAATAAATTAATTTATAAGTACTAAAACAGTATGCAACACCACAACAGGGAGGCTAAATAACCACGGAGCGCTGAAACATCTCGTTCTACGGCTGCGATTAACACCTTCTGTTCTAAACTGAGTCCGTGACTTTAGAAATGTCAAAGGGGGCGGCATGTGTGATGTGATTAGATCGGCTCTACGTTTGCCAACCTAGCCGTACTTCTAGCCGTGAGGCGGGCGGGCTGAGAGCCCGAACCACGTGACACGTGTTAATTGTCTAAGTGCTTGTAGTGTTATCAATGACACCCAAAACAATACCAGCACGTAGCACATTGTAAGGCTTCAGTCGACTGCCTTCGCAAAACGCTCGCAAAAACCCGTCGAAAGTGGATTTCATCGGAACTACTGCGCAGTTTCATCCTGAATGTTGCTGATGATCGATGGTATGTTGTTCTCCTCCTGACATCCCTGTCGTCACGGGTGAGGTTGGCCAGTGTTGCCGTCGTCTTTTTCGTCGTCTTTTCTGTCCTCACTTTCCTCTCACTACGTCTCTATCAACATCTTTATCTCATTCTATCTCTTGCTGTTTTTTCTCCATTCTCTTTTCACTCTTTCCAGATCTCTCTTAACGGAGTCCTCCCATCGCATTCACGGTCTTTCACGCCTCCTTTTTCATCTCCCATTCTCGTTACTCTATGCTTGACTACAGAACGGTATGAACAAGCTTAGCCGAGCATTTGGAATACAATTATAACATACTCACAATGAACATTTAACATTTAGAGCTGGTCAAACTGCTTCACATTTCACCTGTTGCCAGCCTTGTTCTTTCGAATACCATCTCGGTTTTTTCTAGGGAGCATTCAGCCACGTTGTAATAACTGCGCGACAAGTTTTCGTACGCATCCAGTTACCAGCATCCAGTTACCAGTCAACTCAATTGCTGACAACGATCTTTTTCTAACAACGGCGCTACACCGCCAATAATTATTTCTACATAAACCAATTGTATACAGTAGAAATAAAGTCGATTAAGAGATTTTTTTGAACGTTATAACATGGTCGTGTTAATTTTCCCAACTATGAAGACTTACACTTTCTATTTTTTGCAATCCTCGCCAACTAAAATTATGTTAATCACGACACCGTCTAAGTGTGAACAATGTATACTTGGTCCAATTGAATACGAATAACTACTTTTTCCTACTTATTTGTATTCAATTTAAATAACCTTATGTTACTTACAGCGTACTTGGCGACAGAATGTGGCAGATTCTATACTGAGCATATGTGTGAAACTCCAAGCCATCTCCATCTACATAACATCCAACAATTTACATAATTTACATAACAGTGACAGTCGGTTCAGGACACAGTTAAGAATAAACAGACCCGCCATCTGGCGAGAACGGCCGGAACATTCGACCTCTGCCGGAGTCTGGTGACATTAATTTGCGTGGCGTGCACAACGCACGGACTGATCATATTAGACTACCCGGTTTACCAGTGCAATAATAGAGACTTCGACATAAATCCCTACAACATATTTTGAACAGAAGTGTGTGCATATGTGAGGACTAGATCAATTATTATGCTGATCAAGTAGTTAAATATCTGGAACCTAACTGTCACTAACGGGGCGAGCGGTGATGAAATGATCCCTGCGAATGTCACCATGATCCTTTTGTTTTTCACAAAATCTGACGGGCGCACGTCCCATGCTAGTTTGATTCCCGGTAGCCAACTGTAGGATTTTCCATAAGCTCTATCGGCTTACTTCGAATCACGCGTCAAACTGGGCGAAAATACGGACTGCGTGGGTCTTCATGCAACTGAACACAACAGGTTTTTACCCCCAATAGAATCTAACGGTGACGTGGGGAAAAACTGAAAAATTAAACATGTGTTCATAACTTGTATGTTCATCATGACGATGTTGGCACGTAGTTGCAACGTCGTGGATAAACGCGCCCACAACGAGACGGCAGATAATGACGCAGACTGCAAGGTCAGACACACTGTTCTCTGGTTGCGGCCGCAAATATGATGACGTCATAGACGCCACTGACATTCCTTACAAAACCGTGTTTTAATAAAAACAAATGTCAACGTTATGCCAGAACCTGTGAAGGGATTCATCTAGCTCCCGAATACCATTCGTTTTTAGTGCAAATGTAAATGTCACGCTCCCGTTTCTTAATCAGACCCTAATCCAAAAACCCACGTTCGTTCCAACCGAACTCCGTCGACGGTCGATGTTTTCGATTCGGGTCTTCGGTGCGCAGCAGGATTTAATTTCCAACAGGCTGTCGTGTTTTTTGAGAGCGAGGCTAAATGCTCGACTCGGAGCAGTACAGGAATGCTCGAACGAAAGAGACGTCATTTCCCCTGTCTAACCTGTAAAAACACGTAGAGTTTCTTTCGCAAACATGTCAGTAGCGAGACCGCAATTAAAATTCCGCATCGTACTATTTTGTATAGCAACTATTTGCACCTCACGGAACATTTACGCGTTCACAAATGTATTACTGAATCAAATGGTACCCTGCCGATGTATTTATGTGTTTAATGTTACATCATCTACGCGCTGATCTTTGCAAGAAACACCGAATGTAAGTTGTATTTCTACACGAATGAGCACACTCCGAAACCAGCGTAAACAGGCACAGAAACACGCACGCACGAACGGGCGCACGCATGAATGCACACACGCACGTACGAACGCACACAAACAAACTTGTGACGATACCAGTCGTGGGAAACTGAATACGAAAATGGGTTTTGACCCAAGTAGAACCCATAAACAGTTTCCGGGCCTGGCGTTTGATCGGAAATGATGTATCGAAGGTGTAGTCATCGGAAATCATGAAGCGGTAGAGGCTTGAACCTATATGATGGAGTTGCGTGTTTACCTAGTCGCTCAAAATGACGACGATGGCACTGCTTGTGTGTACGAGTCTCATTGTGTGCGACCACCGGCCTATGAATGCTATATACGAAACATTGACGACGAACGAATACTATATGAAATGGTAGCACCACTTAACCGTTACCATACGCTTTGCCGCGAATCGGCGGTAGTGAAATTGTACAAATAATCGAACAAGATCGCATGCCCTTGCAATTATTTGTGCTACAATGCCAACAATATGGAACGATTACAACGGAATGCGTATTATTGTCTCATAATTTTAAGTATGTCTTGCATGATTAAAATGGACTAAGGACTTCGTATTTTCTGTATACACATTTACTATTACACTTCGTCCGTGTCTTAATTTCGTTTCATCGGGAATGTCAAATGTAAACGGCAAAATTTCGAAAATACGCATGAGTATCGCGACGCCTTAATAAACAGCGTCTTCTGTCAGTCTTTCGAAAGGTTCCTTGCACGCGACCGCCGTGTCACACCGCCTGTCCACGCACTTGTTCCGCTGTGGTCTATGACACAATATAGAGCCTTTGGCGCAATGTCGCCAGCGAGCGAGCGAACGAACGAACAAAAACGCATGCCGAGGTTTTACATCTATATGCATATCTGATTATCTAGATTGTATATGCGTAATATTGCCCCAATGAAAGGCGATCATCATAATTACGAAATATAACATCGCGAAATATAGAATAGACGGTTGGATGAGATTATTAAAATACTTGTATATACTAACTGTTATCTCTACCAAGAAAGAACCACAATACGCACCGGACAGTGCAACGATATTCCAAAACTGACATGGAACATTGGAGGTGAACCTATGATTTATGTCACCTGTTCATGTGTATGTAGAAAAACGTGACATGTTCATCTAGACATGTGCGTTACTACACTTATTGATGTCCGATTGTACTCCTGTTTTATCTCGCGCGGGCGTAGAACTAGTCGGGTTTTTATTGTTGATACATTTACGCATGCGTACAGATCGTGCTGCATCCGGTCTGTATAGTTAAAATCCAATGTGCGTGCGTGTCTGCATCTGTGTCGGTGTCTGCGCGCGTGTTTGTGTGTGTGCGTTTGTGTGAATGGGTGTCGCCGTATGTGTGTGCGCGCTTGTGTGTGTGTGTGTGTGTGTGTGTGTGTGTGCGTGCGTGCGTGTGTGTGTGTGTGCGTGCGCGTGCGCGCGCGCGTGCGCGTGTGCATGTGCGTGTGTGAGTGCCGGTGTGATTGTAATTTGGTGTTGCTCTCATTGCGCAAAGACTGTTCGTGCATACGTGTCCACCATTGTCTACATCCAGGCATTATGCTGCTGGGTGAATTGAGGCTTCGCCGACTGAACGATATTGCCGACGTTTCAAGACGATTCCAACTCGGAATCTCTCGAATGAGTGTCCGCTGCTACAACCACTAAGCCACCGCGCCCCAATAAACATACAGATTGCAATATAAGCCTTGATCTAAACAGTGAGTCATCTTAAAGTGCTTAAAGCCGGCGGTTTCCACGTAGCCGTATCGCGAGTGCATCGGCCGTTTATCGTAAATGCAACGGCACGAATCGTCTCTTCGCTCTTCGCTCCGAATTCCCGCCGATTACTTCCCTACCCTAAATCAACCGAAAGTATCCCGGAAGACGGGACAGACACCGGGGATGTTAATTGGGACACCGACAGCTACTGGCCCGACTCTAGCCTGACCCGGAGATTTCTAGATTGTATACGCACGCAGAACTATATGTCAGATGAGCCACCTTTTCGTGGTTGAGATTTTTGTTTAATATAAAATTATGCATTAATTTAAATTTTGTATAAATCATCACGAGAAGAACTGATGCACTCACGTTTATATAACTTTGATAAAGGATACAGTAGGGCCTGTAAGTGGGTCACGATACATGGCGGCGAGACTCCGCGCGACTGGAGCTGATTGGGGACTGGACACAAGAATAATATTCTAACGATGGATGACAGTTGTAGCATCCGACTGATGAATACTAGGAAAATCAGGTCATACATATCTTGTGTTATACTTTTCTTATCTTAAATGTCCGATATAATATTGAATTTACGACACTATCATAAACATATAGCGGTTTACGTAGTGCAGATAATAGACACGATTTTAGGCCGTATGTGTCTTTTACGGCATTTGCATTTTACATTGCTGTACGTTGTGTTTTCGATAAGCACTTATATCTGACAAGTTGTCTAAATGCACATAATCATAACACATATACGTTTGCCCCAAACAGGTTGTACTGCGCGAAAAATGGCACTCTTCATTATTAGTCAAGATCTCCAAACACAAGTAATTTAGCTAATGCCATGGCAACCACCATCTGCTTGTAATAATCCTTCGGACAATATAACGGAAACACGCTATTTGGGAACAGTTCGATTATTACAACAACAAAAACAAAACAAAGTCCTATATGTTAACATGGAGAATATGGATTTCCTGCCCCCAACTGCCCCCAGTCTAATTTTCGCGCGCGAGACTTACACGCCCTATTCACATTTTGGTGACTGGAGCAAAATATTTGTGCCCAGGTCAATTCACTTGTTTCCATAGTGCATTCCTTCACTTCCCAGGACCATTTCCTGTAACTGCCGACACCACATATAAGACAGCATAATAATATGTATTTTTAATTTATTTTTAGTTTAATATGCATGACTTTTCTGAAAGGCTTTCTCCTTCTACCTTGAGACAATTGAGTGGGGATCGGAACACCAGATGGCGCCAGTGTCAACAACACTACGGGTTATTTCAGTACGTTTTATGTAAATAGTCATGAATAAAATATGGTAGCTAAAGTACACTATAAATCTTACAGTATGATTACGTATAATATGTTATGGTAATTATGTAACACGTAGTTATATGATAGTAAACGCATGTCGACATTCGTCTTGTTTTTTAGTGAATATTATTTGTCAGTCTGTTGTTATTTAGGCGGATTGCCAGGTGCGGCAGGCGCCCCGCTTAGATAAGGTAATTTGCGCCCGTTTCCATTTTTAACGAATATGGTTAATTGACCAATATCTTATTTTCAGCGCGCAGGAAATGTATTCATACGCAGAGAAAGATTGTCGCAGACAACGTCCGTGGCACGAGACACTAACAGCCTAAGCGCATCTGACATCTGCCTAAGCGACTATAATGACTCGCCTAACTGTACCCAGACACTACCAGAGCCCGCGCACTCTCCCTCACAACTGGGCTGCGGGCAGTGCACTCGGCAACTCGACGCTGTTACAGGCTTGCCACTGGGCGTTCATGTGGGACAGTGAGTGTCGGTCTTACGGAGTCCCGGCGTTATACGCTAGTGGATACTACAGGGAGAACATGGTTGATTCGTACTCACCACGATTTAACATCCCCATTGCCATTCCTAGTCTCGCTTAACCGATTCTCGCTCGGCTGCGTGACTTCACCGAGAAGACAGTCTGGTGAGTTAGCCGGCTTTTGAATGTTATGCCTGTAAGGGGTTAAAAGTGCTGCCACGCCGCGGAGTCTGTGTAATCGTGGCTAAATCCTGCTTCATAAACAACTGCAAAATTTGTATTTCTGTTTACTATTGTGTGAATATAAGTTCAATATTGATTTCTTTAATAGTAAAGTATTATCTTACACGTATATCCTTATTGTTTTTCATAGTTGGCCTGAGAGCCAATCAGCATCTCTATCCTGTTCTGGGGCAAGGCCGCCCTGGTGGTAACATTGGCAGAGATACCGAGGCGGATGTTAGGCGCTAAAATGAGCTGCCACCTCACGGAGCCTGGATAATCGAGGCTACCCAATTCCCTTCTATCGATGTTATAGCCGACAGCAACCAACGACGCGCCTCACATGTTTATACACTCCCGTGGTAACTTCAAACACAGCTCACCCAAGCTATATTTTGCTGAGAGTAAATTAAGCAATGCAAAGCTCACAGCGGTAAGCAAGCGATGACACCGACTGCACTAACCACACCTCCACGTTTGATGCACCAACACGACGGCACTAACCACACTCCCACGTTTGATGCACCAACACGAATGCATTAACTACACCTCCATGTTTGATGCACCAACACGACTCCACTAACCACAACCCCACGTTTGATGCACCAACACGACTGCACTAACCACACCTCCACGTTTGATGCACCAACACGACGGCACTAACCACACTCCCACGTTTGATGCACCAACACGAATGCATTAACTACACCTCCATGTTTGATGCACCAACACGACTCCACTAACCACAACCCCACGTTTGATGCACCAACACGACTGCACTAACTACACCTCCATGTTTGAGGCACCAACACGACTGCATTAACTACACCTCAACGTTTGATGCACCAACACCACTGCACTAATTACACCTCCACGTTTGATGCACATACACGACTGCACTAACTACACCACGTTTGATGCACCAACACGACTACACTAGCTACACCTCCACGTTTGATGCACCAACACGACTACACTAACTGCACCTCCACGTTTGATGCACTAACACCACTGCACTAACTACACCTCAACGTTTGATGCACCAACACCACTACACTAACTACTCCTCCACGTCTGATGCACCAACACCACTGCACTAACTATACCTCCACGTTGGATGCACTAACACCACTGCACTAACTACACCTCAACGTTTGATGCACCAACACGACTGCGCTAATTACACCTCCACGTTTGATGCACCAACACGACTGCGCTAACTACACCTCAACGTTTGATGCACCAACACCACTGCACTAATTACACCTCCACGTTTGATGCACCAACACGACTACACTAACTGCACCTCCACGTTTTATGCACTAACACCACTGCACTAACTACACCTCCACGTTTGATGCACCAACACCACTGCACTAACTACACCTCAACGTTTGATGCACCAACACGACTGCGCTAACTACACCTCAACGTTTGATGCACCAACACGACTACACTAGCTACACCTCCACGTTTGATGCACCAACACGACTACACTAACTACACCTCCACGTTTGATGCACCAACACCACTGCACTAACTACACCTCCACGTTTGATGCACCAACACGACTGCACTAACTACACCTCCACGTTTGATGCACCAACACGACTGCACTAACTACACCTCCA
>JAODUO010000120.1:700000-710000 GCA_025642075.2 Ridgeia piscesae
TCAGTTTCAAGTAAATGTGCAAATTTTTACCTGCATCTTATTTTCTCCCTTAAAAAATTATCGGTTCGAAATAGTTTCACGTAACCAATAACGCATAAACAACGTGTCCGCTTTTAATGATAAGGAGCTAGGTTTGCGTTGTTAGGCTCAAGAGATAGTTAACAAGTTAACAAATCTGACAACAGCTGTAGAGGTGTTTCGTGTGGCGTCAGAGTTATCAGGATAATTACGCCCGTACGCCCCGTTGCAATACGCGATATCATCTCGCAATAGTATGAGCTGAAGAAATATCGAGTTACCTAATCACATGACGTCGTCGTTTGGTGGAATGCGTTTCGCTAAGATTAAGAACTGTTAAGGAAAATGCATCATTAAACAAAATCCATTGTTAAATTCAATGAGCTTTTTTTAACGGCCATATTATCGAGGATACTGTTTCCACGACACATACGGCACAACGGCCGGCTGGCTCGTCATGGTTTTGACAGTTTTCATATATCCGAGTTCGCAGTTAAGGATCAAAATCGATTTTAAAGAGCAGAAACTCCATTATGCCTCAATTCCGGAATTTAAACATAAATACAATAATAACACTTTCTATTTTATACAACCCACTGTATTTGTGTAAACATATCTTCAATAATATACTCAAAAGAGTTCAATGGGGTGCGTGGCGGAGTTACGCGCAAGGCGTCCGCTTAGCATTGAGCTTGATGCCGTTAACGTGGCATTGGTTGTCCAATCGTCGATCTACGGGATGGGTGATAGATGTCGTAAGGCTACTACTGACTGTTGCATTGTTCAATTTCATGGTTCGTTTCAGCCTGGTTATTTGGGAGGCGCTAAACGCAAATTGTAATTGCTCAGGTCGCCACTACTGGCATTGTCGCGATGTCACAAGTCCACGTTCCGTAGACGGAGCATGAACCATTCCGTACACGGGTGATTTCTCGGGTGGTTCTCTCTGGACGTACAACTGAAACCCCTGTTAGTTAGTTTCCCCAGAACAGATCCGAGAGCACCCTCTTTGTATTCCTGTTATAGTCTGGGCAAGCGAACTCGTTAGCGAGGAGGGAAATTCTGTCTACACCTTTGTCATCTCCCCACCCTACGGGCCTACTAATAGAATTGGTTTAACGTCTACATATATGGGTCTTCCTGCGCCATCTTGCATCAGCACGCCTGCAGAGCTGATCACAATTGCACGCCATATGCAAAGCATCGTTGGCAATCTGACCTAGCCAAATGTTGTTGGAATCGTAAGCTACTAAATATTATAGTCGATGACTAATACTTATCACGCAGAGTTACACAAAGGTCAACGTAATATTATATTTTGATATTCGGCCAATTATCGAATACGGATGATGCATAACAAAGGTGTTTTAGTGCGATCGCCTTATTGATGAGTGTCCAGTGTACGTAGAGACTGACATTAATTGTGAGAAACGTTCGTCACTAAAAAAGAAACAACGTAACACATTTGCATCCTCCCTAACAACGGCGGCTCGGAGTAACTTTTGGTGGAATATCTACGCCAGATCAGTCCAGTATATCGTGACGTAATAACATATGTGAAAGGCATTACATAATAGGGCAAATGCGAAACTAGCATGCTTAGCAATAAATGCGAAAATCCAAAGCCTACAACTGTACCTTATATCATATGCGGGCCACTTCTGCAGCGTTTAGATTAATCTAGTTCGGTTATATCAGGATCTTTCGTACCGTTGACGGGTTCAGGTGGTATAAATCGCGTTTCAAAATGTGTGTGACTGCATCTTCATCATTTGTACACAGGAGCTTTAATATACATTTTTAATTAGTTGTGCCTCTTTGTCGTATTTTGCGTGTGTAGCTATTTAAATAAAGAATTAAGCTCTGAATTAGCAACCAAGAAGGTGAGTTCTTAAAATAGCTCAACATCCAATCTCCAGGTGTGCTCAGTGCGCTTTGCACCATCTCGATTTATTGGGGGAGATTTCAGCCACGCTGCAATTAATGCACGACGATTACCATACAAAAATATTATCACTTTCAATAGCCAGGTACTAATTTATACAGCTGAATAAACTAGAACAATGTAGAATGAAATAATTTGTCCAAGGTTTGATATGGCACACGTGATTTAAACCCGAGTTATCTTAGTTTGACTCTGGCCACTGCGTCACTGCGCCACTGCGCCACTGCGCCACTGCGCAACTGCGCATCTTCTCAAATATAAATTTTATTTCGTCACTAAGTCATTATAATACTATTTTTTCCAAGTCATAATAGTGCGTGTATGTAGTGAGTATTTCGTTTAAGTGCATGCGCGCGTTGTGCGTGCGTTAGTTCGTACATACCTATCTACTTATGGGTGCACGCGCGTGTCTGCGTGTGCGTACGTGCGTGCATGTTTGTGCGTCAGTCGTGTGCGTGCATGCTCGTAGGCGCACGTACTTCGACCGACTCGTATCATTCAGCTGTTGCCGCAACCGCTCTTAAATAAATTTATATTACATTTATATGTGATGAGCAAAAACTCGAACGCACAGACTTCGCCTGCGCCAACGGTAGACGCGCTGTTAACGATCCCCGTCCAGCCACGCACACGCCCGGTGGCGTGATTGAAACGGAACCTCGGCTGTCTGACGGAAACACGATATTCGTATTTATTATTTCGTTGCCGGTGAGGAGCGGATCGTTCTAATTACGGAGGGCGAGCGACGCACGCGCGTGCGCGCGCACGACTTCCGCCGGTGCGCGAGACGCCGCGGACCGCGACGAAACGTCACCGGATTAATTGGCGGGAATAAGCAGACGACTTCGGGCGATGATAGCAGCCGGAGATGGATATCGTCTGCTGGTTGTCTGCTAGCTACGAATGGCCAGTCACGGGGTTTATATCCCACGTCCGTCTGTCAAAAAGGTGACTTTCGTAAATTTCTTAAACATTTATGATTAACGAAAAGATACTCACGTCTGGTTTGGGTGTTTCAGAGGATGCAACTGGGATAAACCGGCGCCTGATACCCATCGGTGATATGTGCGGTTCGTTCTTGATTACGATAGCGGCACTGCTGTCTATGTGGAACGTGCTAGGTGTATTCAGTTCATTTCGTACACCTGCGCCTATGTATAACCCCCAAACGTGTTTATGGGAATATATTACGACATCTCTCGTCAATCGCCTGCGTGCTGCGCGAAGGTGATCGATCACGGTTGATAAACGACAGTGTTTTTTCCGACATAGGAATCCTACAAGGTTCTCAGAATGAACGAGGATGTTCAACTTCAAAGCGGACAATCATCTCCTCCTACTACTTAACGGCAGCGCCAGGTGAACGTGTTCACACGGATGTGGGAGCGAAGTGAAACTATTTAGTTATTAAAGACGGAGTGTAGGGTGGTCCTACATCACAATTTATTTCGACTAAATGGTGCTTCACATTTCACAGGGAAAATATTTGGTGAACTTTTACATTTCACTTTGAAAAATACGATTTCTTGTTTAAATGATTTCTATATATTCTGTACAAATGTATTCTGTGATCAGAACACGACGAACAGATCGACATTTTAAGTCACCTGTCACCAATTTCACGAAGAGTGTGATACCGTAATCACAATTCACAAGGAAAATATATGTTCAATCATGCTTCACGGTATCGCACTTGATTATGAATCAAAGGGGTAAAAAGAGCTTTCAAATGTCACGATCGAATCTAAAAATACCCCCTTCACCCCTAATTAAAGATGATTTTTTGCCTTTCAAGAAACTCGTTTTTGTTGTTAGAATATTTTACCCGCACCCGCCGCATTCTTCAACAGACTGACGTTACGTCTGCATCATCTGACTTGAGTCTGAGGACAACGTTCGGACAGAATATACCGGTGGCGTGACATGGGAGCTGTTTCAGTAATACAAAGAGCTTTTATGGAAAATTCATCATTAAATCAAATCCGGTGAAATGTTTTCAAAATGCAAATATTCACTGCCGTGTTGCCGAGGACACTGTTCGGATGACACACCAGAGACAAAGTCCCGCTGGCGCGTTAAGAGGATTACAATTTCCAGATAGACAAGATCACTGTTAAAGATCAACATTTAACTTACAAGTGCAAAATCGCTCTCAACAACGATAGTGAGATGTCCCCAGGTGTTGACAGTGTCCCGTGACCGCGTCACAGTGATCAGGGGTGCAATCGACTGTACACAGCAACATCATCGTGCAAGCATGAGAGCGCATAGACATAGGAATGTTAGTGAAACGGCCCCCAAGATTTGGTCCACAAAAACTGCACATAGCCACAAAACAAAAACTGTATCTATGACTTAGGGTATATTTACCCATAGCTACTTAATTTAGCAACCGTTCAAACACGCCGTTGAGATATGATGTGCTTGCGTATCAGATTGCAGTTAGGTTATATACACGCACGTCTGTTGTGTTTTATTAGAGTGAGCTTACTTTGAGCGAAATCGTGGAATGCGTCTGTGCCGTGTGGTATTCGCTACGCTTCGGTCGGAGACTCGACAGGACAGTGCTAGTGCGTCCGTCGTCGTCTCACTGCAATACTCGGACAGAAGGGCTGTAGCGCTGGGACAGGCTGTCGACCAACACATCGACGTACTTCATACAACAGAGTGGGACAGGCTGTCGACCAACACATCGACATACTTCATACAACAGAGTGGGACAGGCTGTCTACCAACACATCGACGTACTTCATACAACAGAGTGGGACAGGCTGTCGACCAACACATCGACGTACTTCATACAACTGAGCGCACTGGATGGCGGATACCACGGGATAAGAGAGAGAGAGAGAGGGGGGGGGGGAGACAGAGAGAGGGGGGAGAGGAAGAGTTGAGGATAGATAGAGGGAGGAGAAGCAGAGGCAGAGGCAGAGGCAGAGGCAGAGGCAGAGGCAGAGGCAGAGGCAGAGGCAGAGGCAGAGGCAGAGGCAGAGACAAATGTGGTAGTAGCTCTTAAGATAACAATCAAAATGTCGTCTTAATTTGAATCTTCCATCCCACACCAGACATAACTTTATTGTATTTTCATAACTGTGTTATTTTACAGATTGTTTATCGGTAATATCTTTTACAATTTTGTTTTCATATTTCTATAATTAAGTCTTTTTGTATGGTTTATTTTGTTGTCAAATTCAATAACTTACTATTTCCTGCTTAGACAAATACACTTTTGTTTTCCATTCCTGATTAGGATATATGAATTTCACTCGACCTTCTACGTGAGAGCGCTTCCTGTGCTTGCACCAACACGAGGCTCCCCCATGAGCGATATACCTGGCAGGTGGAATACACTAATTAGACCCTTTTAATGCTTTCACACCGCGCCAAATTGAAAGAAATCATTTGTAGCATGACTACATTCCAATGAGATATCAAACGATTCTTTGAGTGAATCAGACGGTTGTTTTCATGAAGCTTACGGAATTTCACACGCGATGATTTATCACTGTATCGTTTATAATCCACTCTCTCTCTTCCGCCCGCTTGCCCTCCCTCCCTCCCTCCCTCCCTCCCTCCTCCTTCTCCCTCCCTCCCTCCCTCCCTCCCTCCCTCCCTCCCTCCCTCACTCCCTCACTCCCTCACTCCCTCCCTCCCTCACTCCCTTTGTCCATCCGTCCCTCACCCCTCCCTCTTCTCTCTCCCTCTCTCCCTCCTTCTTCCCCTCTCCTTCTCCCTCTCCCTGTCTACCTCACACTCTCTCCTTCACTCTCTCCTTCCTGCTCTCCCTGACTACCTCCCTGGCTCCCTTCACTCCTCTCTATCTCCCTCTTTCCTCCCGCCTGGTGTAGGACCTAATATTAAATAATTTGCTAACAGGACGAGCTCACACAAAAAATCCACCTTTAAACAAAATGTGTTGTGAAATTTAAGGAGCAAATGCAACATTCTTCTGCCGTGTCACTGTTTCCGTGACACACCAGCGAAATTGTCACAGAGGCGCAATACCAGTGTTGTCAGTTTTCAGGATACAAGGTCACGAACGAAACGGTTAACGAACGAAACCTATTTTAAAGAGCAACATTTGGCTTATGACCTAACAGGGCATGTCAACTGCTGACAAAATGACGGTCCACCTCTGACCTACTAAACCACGTAATACGTTTCGTCGGCGTTTGGACCAACGCCTCACTGACCGCACCGCAGACCCAGGGAGGCGGCTAACCAACAACCTGCCTTTCATCTCCTGCCCGGCAGTCTGAAGATGCCACAGGAAGTGACGTGTAAACATCGATCATCCCAGGTGGCAAAGGGCGCACAGCGCAGAGCGCAGTTGGTTATATCTTTTGCAGTCACGATCGCATTTTGCCTGAGTATTAAAAGACCGCATTTGGAACGTGTGAGAAATTTCGTAACAATCACTGCCGTAATACTTCCAAACATGGGTAGTGGAAATCGCATACACCTCCAGGTCTTTTACAACGCATGCGTGATCGAGAGACATCAGTAGGAGGTATCTTATCAATTACCCAGGATGCTTACTGGCACTGTATTACGGCGTATTGCGGCCATCTTGTATGTTATTCTAGAACGATTGCCAACAATCCGTTCGCGTAGTAAATGCTTTTTAAAATGCACCTTATCAATGGTATCAAAACGTTGATCTTGCAAATTCATCATTTGCATATACCATGTTCTACTGTCGTCAGACCGTATTTGATTTTACATAGGCGGCCATTGTAACATATCTTACGCTGGATGGAACATTTCTCAACAGATTTTAATTTCTTCTTTCTCAGCACGTGAAACATTATAATTATTTAATTGAACTCGTGCGGAACGTTCGTGTCATATCTAATGTCGCAGACAAATCCACTGACCCTTACATACCCTTCAAATTTATTACAATCTAAGATGGATATTTAGTTATTTGTGCCCTCTGCAACATACTCAGATGTAGTCACTGTGCAAATACGCGAATGGCGAGTGTATAGAAATATTTATCTCTAGCTGGCGAAAGATAAAATGCAATAATAAATTAAGTATTCATTCCACCAACATACCCACCAATCGTATTCCAATCTACCGATGTACTGTGTACAAAAATTGTGCTTTCTGCAAAATACACAATATGTAGTCACTTTGCGGATACGCGAATTGCAAGTGTATTTGTATTGCTACCTGCTGAAAGAGCAAATACAATATTCACTCCACCAACACTCAGAGGTGTTCGAAATAAATTCACCCATCACGCACTATTTTTATTGCTACCTGCTGAAAGAGCAAATATAATATTCACTCCACCAACACTCAGAGGTGTTCGAAATAAATTCACCCATCACGCACTATTTGTATTGCTACCTGCTGAAAGAGCAAATACAATATTCACTCCACCAACACTCAGAGGTGTTCGAAAATAAATTCACACATCACGCACTATTTTTATTGCTACCTGCTGAAAGAGCAAATACAATATTCACTCCACCAACACTCAGAGGTGTTCGAAATAAATTCACTCATCACGCACTATTTGTATTGCTACCTGCTGAAAGAGCAAATACAATATTCACTCCACCAACACTCAGAGGTGTTCGAAAATAAATTCACACATCACGCACTATTTTTATTGCTACCTGCTGAAAGAGCAAATACAATATTCACTCCACCAACACTCGGAGGTGTTCGAAATAAATTCACACATCACGCAATATTTGTATTGCTACCTGCTGAAAGAGCAAATACAATATTCACTCCACCAACACTCGGAGGTGTTCGAAATAAATTCACACATCACGCAATATTTGTATTGCTACCTGCTGAAAGAGCAAATACAATATTCACTCCACCAACACTCGGAGGTGTTCGAAAATAAATTCACACATCACGCAATATTTTATTGCTACCTGCTGAAAGAGCAAATACAATATTCACTCCAAAAACACTCGGAGGTGTTCGAAAATAAATTCACACATCACGCAATATTTGTATTGCTACCTGCTGAAAGAGCAAATACAATATTCACTCCACCAACACTCGGAGGTGTTCGAAATAAATTCACACATCACGCAATATTTTTATTGCTACCTGCTGAAAGAGCAAATACAATATTCACTCCACCAACACTCGGAGGTGTTCGAAATAAATTCACCCATCACGCAATATTTGTATTGCTACCTGCTGAAAGAGCAAATACAATATTCACTCCACCAACACTCAGAGGTGTTCGAAATAAATTCACACATCACGCAATATTTGTATTGCTACCTGCTGAAAGAGCAAATACAATATTCACTCCACCAACACTCGGAAGTGTTCGAAATAAATTCACACATCACGCAAAAACGCTATTTTAACCGGTGCTCTTCCTCGGTGTAATGGCGGAGGGTCACTAGACCCATAATTGTGGTCTTACATCCACCTCATGAAACACACATGTCTGCAGAGAGATTAAAGCCACGACCCTTGAATCCTTCATCCGGCGCGGCAGGAACAAGTGGTCAACATGCCGTCGGAACGCGATCAAATCAAAACGCAGTATTTACATTTGCGCAGCCGCTTCCAATTCCTGCGCTGACGTCACGACACAGCAATACGGACGGAGTGGCGGGTTTTATGAACCGCAAATGCCAGATAATTTACAAACGTAGCGCCGAGGAATGGTCGGCCAACTGTCCGTCCACATGCCTGCGGCTGGGGTCGATTTCGGGTGGTCGGAGGAGCCTGAAACCTATTTGCTGGCTGCACTTGTTCAAGGGCAAATCAATGGGTACAGTTACTTGAGCGGCTTCTGAAGCTACGTTCACGGAAAGAGACAGATTCGCAGTATTTAACCAGGAACCAATTTATGAAAAATTGGGAATTGGTTAGTAAGATACGCCAACCAACGTTTCTATGGTAATTCGGGTGTGCTGAATAAAAACAATCATGTTGTATGTGCGCATGCGTACGTATGTGTGTGCGTGCGAGCGTGCGTGCGTGCGTGTGTGACGTAGTGATGTGTGTAGTGATGTGTGTACAGATAAAACACCTTTATTGTTATGAATACAGTATGGCCATTTTTTAAATATTGCGACTGCGATTTACTTTGAAGTCATCATCATGTGCCTTCAGGCACAAAACAAAGGTGACTTGGTGCTTACTGGAGTTGAAGCATTTTAGAACGCATCAGTGCTTTCTGACTTCCCGACAGCACATCGCCAAACCTTACGAAGAAGATGATTGCACAAGGCTAATGATTGGTAGCACTATCTAAACACGAATGTTGGTGCCTCTTGGCTTAAATTTCACGGCGGATAATGACAGTACATCTGCCAGCGTAAGGGTACTACTCTATGTACTAACTGAATCGAACGTAGACAGCTGGAGTTCCTTGATCTGAGTGCCATCTCAGTTAACTGGATCTAAGATTCTGGCTGGGCGACCAAAACCAACGCCATAGTTGACCTTATGGTACTGTAACTGTTATACATTATACTGCTAAATGTTTAGAGGTAAGGCTGGAATATTAATTTTACATCGATTAATCTAAATATCGACATTGAGTAAGTGTTGTGGTGTGATGTCCGTCCGTCCGTCCGTCCGTCCGTCCGTCCGTCCGTCCGTCCGTCCGTCCGTCCGTCCGTCCGTCCGTCCGTCCGTCCGTCCGTCCGTCCGTCCGTCCGTCCGTCCGTCCGTCCGTCCGTCCGTCCGTCCGTCCGTCCGTCCGTCCGTCCGTCCGTCCGTCCGTCCGTCCGTCCGCCCGCCGCCGCCCGCCCGCCCGCCCGCCCGCCCGCCCGCCCGCCCGCCCGCCCGCCCGCCCGCCCGCCCGCCCGCCCGCCCGCCCGCCCGCCGCCCGCCCGCCCGCCCGCCCGCCCGCCCCCCCGACGCCCCGCCCGCACCCCGTCAGCCCGTCAGCCCGTCAGCCCATCAGCCCGTCAGCCCGTCAGCCCGTCAGCCCGTTCGCCGTCCATCCGCCTTCCCACCCATCCGTCACAAATAACATTTCTATTGCCACTATGGACGTCGTAATACCTGCCTATCCCATTTACCTGACGCAACTGA